>DF359004.1:74325-127324 GCA_000787875.1 Solanum virginianum | reverse complement strand
AAGCCTTATCAAGTGGCATTACAACTTCTAATAGCTAAACTAGCATAGTTATACGGTACAAGTGATGCAATCACTTGCTTACAGGCTTTGCTCTCACTTCATCCTACCACCCGATCTACTATTCCCCTGAATCAGTGATTCAACCTTTAATATCCTCCACATTAAAATTGGCATGACTCTTTACACGTAAAGCAAAATTGTTATCTCCTGATAAAATTGCGATATGCTAGGGTCAAAGTCCCTGCTACAGAAATCCTTAAACCCTCCTTTAGTTGTTCATCAAATAATTCCAAGTTGATTGAGTTTTACTTATATAATTTATGAATATAATCAAACACTTAGTTTGTAAGATCATTGACTATTTAGTTTTTAGGATCATTGACTATTAATTAATTTATAAGAAAGTATAATCACATACATAAATTAATTACAATATATAAAACCACAGTCTAGCAAAATTCACATGGTTCTTCAATATCCTTTGATATCCTCCACATTAAAATTGAATGCCTCTTTACATGCCTAGCAAAATTGTTATTACCCTGCAATTTCCTCATAAAATTGTGATATGCTAGAGTCAAAGTCCCTGCTACAGAAATCCTTTAACCCTTCTTTACTTGTTCGTCAAATAACTCCAAGTGGATTGAGGTTTACTTATCTCAATTATGAATATAATCAAACACTTTGTTTGTAGGATCATTGAATATTAATTGATTTATAAGAAAGTATAATCATATACAAACATGAATTTACACCATATAAAACCATAATCTACAATCATGCACATGTCATAGTTGTTCTCTTTTGAGAGGAGAAACCTTTCAAAAATTGGAGAAGGAAGAAGAAGAGCGAAAAAAGCATTTTTGTGTTCCATGAAAAAAATATGTTGTTTCTCTAAAAGAAAAGTATTTTATAGTCATAAAGGGACAGAATGTTTCGAATAGAAGTGTGTCTTCCTTTTTCATAATAAATAATATATATTTATATATTATTTATTTATTCATATAGATTCGATATGGCCTACATGGGTGACCCGGTTCAGTTTCCTTCATCTCCCTCTCAGACATGGTGGGTCAACTCTCATTCCTATTCTACATCTTTTATACATCATTAATAGATTGTGTGACTAATATATACTTCAAAAGCTTCATTTCTATACACATATTAGGAATACACAATACTGAATCAATGAAGCATAAAGTAGAATATTGCAGTACCCTAGATCACTTATAAGATTCATATTTCTCATCATCTCTTTTTTAATTCTGAATTCATCACTATGTACTTGATTTATACGAAAACATAAATGACATCAATGAACAAAGTTCATGTGACAATATCCGATAATCTTCCTCAACTCATAAATCTACTAATCTCAACTAGATATGTTTTCGAAAAAATTTCCCTCCACAACGAATCAAGCAATCCCAATTCAAATGTAAAATTACATATGAAACTCTCCAAACATAATACCTCGTGTGTTTGGAATGTTGATGTCATGACTCTAGTCTAGGGTCTAGGTACTACATGGCGAATGAGGAACCCGAGGATACCCCAAACATGCCTCATAGTGTAACTTAAGCACATCCTTGGTTGCGGAATATAATACAAGCATCAAATAATTCAATCTAAGGGAAATCAACTCTTTGGACTCAAGCTATATTGATAGAAAAAAAAAAGAAATTTTCATCATCCAATCACAACAAAGTCTAAGGGGAGTAGGGGCAGATCTACGTGGAGCGTGCCAAGTACTCGAGGACCCATTGAACTCGAAATTTTTTTGTGTATCTACATTAAAATATGAAAAAATTATATAAATATGAAGATAAGCATCCAATGAACAAGATATTTTATAGGTGCTTTGGTTCTTGCTACCCTCCTAAGGCCTAAACAAGATGCTAAATGAGGAATCAAATCCCACTGGCAACACCATTTTTTTTTACCTTACAATACATCTACTAGATGAGCACACAGAATCTTTAAATTCTTGATCCACCATTAAAGGGGAGGGTTAATAAGACTCAAGCTATGGAAAAGTAGAGGCTGCGAAAGATTGTCACTTACCATCAACATCAACAACATCAAATAACATCACATAGGGGATAAGGGCTAAAGGATAAATCTCCATATAGAGTAAGCATCATATAACATACATAGCATAAATATCCAATAACACCTCAAAACATGAGTAGGACTGGGGACAAGAGATGTCCCAAGCTTAGCCTCAAAATAAGAAGTAAAGTAATAGTGTCTCAACATATAAAGCTAGATAGAAACTGGGTATTTCCCTCAAACTACGGACTCACCACAACATAATATCCTTAAGAACCAAACTAGCCATAAGGAGGTGGATAAGGAAGTGCTCTAGTCCCTACATGGTTGGATCATGTAGGCAAAAAGTATGTGGTTGTACTTTAAATGTACTTGTATATGGGATTCAATGCAACAATAGATCATAAGCTTCATAGACAAGATACATAATCATATACAATAGAAACAAGCTCAATATGACATGCATGAAAAAGCTTTGATAGAATCATACATGGAAGATAAACATAACTTATTGTCCATATGCATATGTGGGAGGAATCCACATCTGACATATAAGACCATGCGAGCTACTACATGAAATCTGACATATCTTGCTATATTGGCATAGGGAGACTACTTGCCAATAGAACACTGTCAACTTACACATGTAGCTTTAGTGAATAATATGGCCTACGTGGATCCACTAGCCTAGCCTACAAGGGCTCCTATGTTGACACATAGTTAATGAAACATGAGGTTTCTACTAGGATTCTCTTAACATATCCCACCACCATACCCTATTCGATGCTAAGTCATTCACATGGAATACATTTGAAAACTTATGCATAATTATATTCATTCATAAACTTCAAAGTATTACATGATCATATAAAGAGTAGCTCATCTAACCTTAATATCTATCATGTGAGAATTGTCCTTATCACAAGGGGATCTATCTTTTAGTGAGAGTGTCCTGATAAAAATCTTTAACATTCACAAGAGGAATTTATGATGTAAGGACCCAAACTTTGTATGACCTTAATGACACTTGGTAATTTGGTTTTGGAAAGTTTTTGACCAAGGTAATACCTTATGAAATCCTCCATGAGACGTGTGTCCCTACACAGTCTGTGTGACCCCTATATACCCCAAAATCAGTTATAACCTTATGAAAACCTCCATGAGATGTGTGTCTCTACACAGTCTGTGTGACCCCTATATACCCCAAAATCAGTTATACTCCTTCATTACTACTCATTCTTATTCTAACACTTAGTTTCTCATTCACTCATTCAAACACTTTTTGAATCCTATTTTCGAGCTCTAATAGGACTATTCCCATGGAAATTTCAAGCTCAAGCTAAATTCCCTTTCAACCCCTCAATCTAAGATTATTTATGTTATTTAGGTTCATCATAGGTCTCTTTCGTCCAACCAGGTTCAAAGGAATTCAATGGGCTAAGGTTTTCATACGAATCGATAGAAGGGTCAATTTTAAATGGTCATATCTCTTAGAAAAAACAAATTAGGTAGCCTACAACCTACAAAATTAAATATCTCTGAATTATCTTTCCAACCATCTGGTTTCACTTAGTTTCGAGTTCAGAGTAAGAAGTTATGCCCTTTTACGTAGAACCTTTTTGGGCTGGGACAGTGTACTTTCATGGACTATGAAGAGCTTTACAATGCATGAAGCTAATTATGGCACGTTTTGGGATAAAATTCAAGTACTCATTTTATTGAGGTATTTTTGATATTTTAGCTCATCCCCAAGAATTTTTAAGACATTTAAACCCCACTTTACATTCCTAAACCTCTCCTACACTAATTCTAACCTCTCACTCAACACTAACACTTAGTTTCTAGATTCAAACTCTCAAAATTCTATCCAAGTCTCATCTTCAAGATTCAAGCTAGGTTTCAATTGGGGTTTCAACTTCAAGCTAAATTCTTCTCAAATTCAATTTCCTAAGCAAAGTGCGTGGGATTGATTCTTGGTCCCTTTCAACCAAGAAGATCCAAACCCTTTTTCACTTAATTTATGGAATTTAAGCTTACTTTAATTATGGGATTTTAAGATTATTGTTTATTTAGTTCAATTGAGATATGGGCTATATTTTATTATTAATATTAAAGTTAATTAAGCCCTAATATGCTAAATTGCATGATTATTATGAAGATTTGAATATGCATTGTCCCTTTAAAGTTTGATTTAAGCATGGCTAATCTAAATTGTGATTTGAATGTAGATTTACTTAAATTTCATATTGTATTATTGATTTTAGACTGAATCTATATTGCCTATGCCATTCTCATATCATTCATGGCATATGCATTCATGAGCACTAGATTTTATAAAATTATAAAGTGGGTTAAGCCCAAATATATTTTATGTATATAATTTTGATAAAAGTATGGTTATGACAAGAATGTGATCACATAAATTTCTATGATATGGCTGTTTGAGCATTTTGGGTGTTTACACCATCAAATATATGTGAATGAGCTATTCCTATATATGAAAAGTATGATTCAAAATATGATTTGGTTTTTGAGCCCAAGTATGAATGTTTAAGAAATATGTTTGGCTTTTGAGCCCATGTATACATTGAAATGATTTGAAATGACTTGCGCCTCGTTTGAAAGCATGTATATGTACAACTATTCTTGTGGGACGTTGATTTAGCACTGATGAGATTGGAGGCGTCAGGGCTATCCCCAAGAATCCTCTTCCTTTCTCTTGAACTATGTGCCAGCATAGGTATATGTATATGGTAGCCCTCACCAAAATGGGAGGCGAGCAAGGTGTAGTCACAAGACATTGAGATTTGAGGCTTATCCTATTAGTTGAGGCATGACCTGCTAGAAATATTATGAAAATCCTATCTGAAATGGGGCCTCGTAAAGAAGGTTACTTCTCCAAAATGGGAGGCCCGTAAGGAGATGTATGATTTACTTTGGGCAAGTAAACTACCTCTTTTTAGTGTGGGGATAACATTGGGATTCCAAGTAATAGCTAGTTTGGTCTTATATGTTGGTTGAGGTCTCATTCCCTCTTTATGTCTACATTAAGCATTTCATACATCATGGATTTCATGGCATATTGTTATATTACTCTTCTTTGGTATATATTTCTTTCTATACTATGTGCCCTTATCATCTAACATTGAATGCAGGTTTGATAAGTCATATGCATTACATGCCCAGACACTTATTACATTCAAACGTACTAACTCATACTTTTTGCTTACATGATCTAACTATGTAGGGACCGGAGAATACATTCATCCATAATTTGACGGATAGTTAGATTTGAGAAAGTTGTTGTAGTGAATCCTATCTTCCAAGGATAAGCCACTATTCATCCACCTTGTTATGCTTTCATTTATGTTATTTACTTTGAGGATAAGCCCTGGACATGTCTTTGCCCTTGTCCTATTCTATGATTAGATGAATTGTTAGACATCATGTAAACTCTTGTATGGTTATTTACTATGTCTTGCTATTTGGAGATGATGATTATGACTATCTATTGGATATGATTACTATGATTTGATTATGAGTATTATGACATGTGATTATGTTATGATGTAGAAATATGGAACATCCTAAGTGTTGTATTTCCCCTATGAAGTGAGTCATACTTACTCGCCCCTTAGTCCTTATATGCTATATGTTATGTGAATCCATGTTAGTCCCTATTATTATGACATCCCCATAGCATAAATCCTGCTTTTTTGTCCCTTAGAACTATATGTTTACTATTTTTATGCACTTTAGAACTGATGATGTGAAAATTGATACTTTGAGGCTTGTTTTGGAACTCTTGGGTTCCCATTCGCCATGTCACTCTAAGACCCTAGGTCAGGGCTGTGACATATAACTTTATAACTTTCATAAACTTGTAATTACACCTTCATCTTTTGGAAATCATACTTCACTAGAAAACTCGATATGAAAGTTGGGTTGGTCTAACGCATGTAGGCTTTAAAGCATAAAACTCAAGAGGATTATGCATGAATGTAATCAATCATCCATATTGAAAAGCCCCAAAAACACACAAAAATGTGCCTCAAAAATGCCCATAATCGTAATTTTCATATACCTCAAAATTCGTAAGTGATATCAAAAATTTGACTTCATATTCGTGATCAGAGGACAAAATTGAGTGGAAAATGGCTATAACCCCAATTTTATAGGAACCGTAGCAAAAAATAATTTTTCAAAAAATTTGATTTCTAGTGGCGATCCGCGCCTTGGCCACGATGCGCCAGGGGCGCGAATCAGTGTTAATTTTTCCCTTCAATTCTTTTTCGGCTGAAGGGCCTTAGGGTCATAGCGCTATGCCCACTTATGCATAAAAACACCTATACTTAGCCATTTGTCAACTCTATATCACTCAAGACCCTTTTAAAACCCTCTCTAACACTTAACCAAATATTTCATCCAAATTCAAGTGTCCCAAACTTAATTTCGGATATCAAGAACTGTATTCAAGTTTCAAGTCTCCTTCAAGACTACATCAAGAAAACCTAAGTTTGAGGTGTATGGATTTCAACCATTGAGCCCTTTCACCCATGGTACCCAACCTATCTTTTTATGAAAATTGCATGTTTTCAAGTTGGATTATCTATGGGTATCTCTTATTATGAATTTTGATTATAAACTATGTTGGGGTTTCACAAAATGATGATTGTTTATGCATGTTTTGAGCAATAAACTTATGATCTATTATGAGACTTAATGATGGATTTCAAGGTATCTTACAAAAGGGTTTTACTATGTGTTGTTGGGTTGATTTACATTGGGTTTTCATATTACTTCACTCTTGAATTGCATGATTTTGAACTAGCATGACACACCCGCCAAGTGTTTGATAAAATATCTTGATAAGGATTCTTAAGTTATTGATAATCTATTACATGTTTTATGATTCAAGGGACTTTATAATGATTAAGGGATTTTATGTACATGTTGAATTCATGAAAAATATCTATAGTGTTTCAAGTTTACCACACCTTGTTGGCGGGTGACATGCCCAATCACCTTTTTGAGGGGGTGACATGCCTCAATGACCGTGTCATGGGTGACATACCCGTACTACCATGTTGAGGGGTTTATAACTTGATCTCCTTTTCAGGGGGTGACAAGCTCGTACTACCATGTTGAGAGGTAGATACCTTGACCACCTTATCGAGGGGTGACATTCTCGTACAACTATGTTGAGGGGTAGATACCTTAACCACCTTGTCCGAGGGTGACATGCGCGTACGACCATGTTATGGGTATATACCTTGACCACCTTGTCGGGTGTTGACATGCCCGTACTACCACATTGAGGGGTAGATACCTCAATTACCTTCCAAGGGGGAGACATGCATTGGATTCCAAGTAATAGTTTCTTGGTCTATGATGATCGTATCTTCCTACACAAGTAATATGTTCTATACAGGCATATTTTACTTCAAGCATTGGTCATGCATGTCATATTGTTATTGTACTTATCCATTGCTTATGCTTATGCATTTTGATTATGTTGCTTTCACTTATTGCATTGCATCCTACATACTTAGTACATTCAAATGTACTAACATATACTCTATGCCTATACGATGTTACCATGTAGGAACCGGAGCTCCTCACGATCACCCTCCACGTGACTAGTTTTTCACATCTTGAAGATAAACTTTTGGTGAGTCCTCAAGTTCGGGGACACTAGCTTTGCACTTTTACTTTTGTTATCTTTTTATGTTGAACTTTGATACTATGAGGGTGAGCCCGAAAAGTATCTTAGGCCCCCCACCAATCTATGCTAGAGGTGTTGTTGGAACAATTGATGTATCTATAATTTGAGCTTTGAATCCTTATGCTTTATAAATGTCATGACTTCCCTTAGTCCCTTTTTTTCTTGTTTATATTTTTGTTGTTGTTTAGTTTTCTTTCGTGACCAAGGATGTGCAATTGATATGCTAAGAGGCTTGTTTGGGTCCTTTCGGGCTTCCATTTGCCATATCATGTCTAGGCGCTAGGCTTGAGTCGTGATAAACTTGGTATCAGAGCACTAGGTTGTCCTAGAAATCCAACACACCGCGTTGATTAGAGTCTTGTTCATTGTTGTGAAGTGCACCACAACTATGAATAAGAGGCTATGAGGCATTTTAGGAAATGTTTCCCTTCTACATGGTCTATGTCATGCTATAGATGTTAAGGTAAGTCTTTTCCCTAATGAATGTTCTTTGCAATTTTAGACCATGCCTGTTCAAAGAGGAAGAAGAGCTTGTTCACCTCAGGAGCAACCGATCCCTCCCGCTCCTCAAGGTGGGGGAGTTGCCCTTGAAGAGTTTCAGGATGCTATAACCATGTTGGCCAATTCCAGGACTAATCAAATCAACTAAGGGGCCCAAGACCCTCATACTCCTACTCCGACCTCTAGGGTGAGGGATTTCACAAGAATGAACCCATTGGAGTTCCACGGGTCTAAGGTGGATGAGGATCTACAAGAATTTAATTATGAAGTATGTAAAGTGTTGTCCATTATAGGGGTTCAAATAGAGGAGAAATCGGAGTTGGTGGCCTAACAAGTCAAAGGGGTGGCTCAAATTTGGTTCACCCAGTGCTAGGTGGAGAAGAGAAATAACAATGTCATCCTTTGGGAAGAGTTCAAGGCGTCATTTCTCAACTAGTTCTTCCATCTTGAGCTAAGAGAGGCCAAAATGATGAAATTTAAGAATCTAAATCAAGGGTCTATGAGTGTGAGGGAGTATATGATGATGTTCACGCTCTAATAAGAAAGCGGTCACTGTCAGCAATTAACCTAACCGAAGGTTAGGGTCGAATCCACAGGGAACACAGGGCTTGACTACAAGAGTTCACTATCAATCATTTCAAGTATTTATAACTAAAATCTCCAAATGGAGGGGGTGGTTTGTGGTTTAATGAAAAAAAACTCAAAATAATCACTATACTAATTCTGTGAGAAAACACCCAAATTTGGGGACAACTCGAGAATTATGTTCGCCATGGTTCGTTGACTCAATTACCCTAGGCAATATAACTCTAATTGAGAATTCACATGCAGGATGATAACTTAGGTACTTAGGTTCTTCTAGCCCTTTTATGAAGGTGAAGGTCGAAATTCACCATGGCACTTGGTCAACAACCATGGTGTGCCAACTAACTATTACCTATTGTCCCAATCAACCTCTCATTGGTCAGGTTTAGTTGATTAGACGAGAACACATCAATCGAATCCTGTCGTCTACTTTCTTTTTCCTATTCATCACTACCTTGGTCGGGATCGTGATAGTATGTGGTGTTTGGTGTTGGCCACCACCAAACATCAATCAAAATGAAGGGAAATAAACAATTCATGCAAAACCCCAAACATAGAAATGCACAAAGGATAGGTTATTCTAAGTCAACTACCCATAGTTCCCACAACCCCAAGTTGTGGGTGCTTAGCTACTCATGGGTAAGGAAAAACCAACAATGATGCAAATAAATGACATATATGACAATTTTACCTAAGCAAATCAAGAACAAAAGCTCCACAAATTGGAAACCACAAGCTTTGATGAATAGAGAATGAATATAATATATGTCTTGCAATCCCCAAAAGTGGGGTTTCCAATAATAAAACTAGAAATCTACTCTAAACCCTAAAGATATTGTAGAGAGAATATTTAAAGTGTTTTTCTCCTCAGATTCGCCTCTCCTTCAAATAAACCCTAACATAAAGTATTTATAGCATTTAAAATTTAGCCCTAAAAATTAAGCAGAAAAGACAGCTGGCAGCAAGTACATCTCGTAGGTACCACTCGTAATCGGGGTCTCATATCAGGCATAGTGTATTTTGGACTTGACTGTTATGATTAACTAGTACGAGCTATTGCTTGGGCTATGACTCATAGGTTCTTCTCGTAGTCTAGGTCTTCAAGTCTTGGTCCAAACTTTTGGTTCTATATTTCTTGTTACGTACCCACTTATATGAGTCGTAGAGAGACCTATGACTCATAGAGTGGCCTTAAAGGGTTGACCTCCACTTAGCAAATTTCTAATTTTTCATCACTGTTTCTTGCTACGAGATCACCTTACGATTCGTAGCTTGGGTTACGACTCATGGGCAGGCTCGTATGTCCTGCACTTCAGCAAAATCTTCAACTTTCTCATAAAATCATGCCAACCTTCCTTTTCTGAAATAACAACACAAAAACACATAAAAACCATAAAAAGTCGCATTAAAGACTCACAATATCCCTTTTTTAGGCATCAAATGTGTTGCATTTTGACAGCACATCAACACCTTCAACTTAGAACTGTTGCTTGTCCTCAAGTGATGACTCAATCTAAGCAGACAATAAGAAACAGAAGGTAGCGACTCTAATGGCATATACATCATTACTCTAATTTAGGTAGCCAACCTTCATTTTCAAAACCAAATTGTAAAGCTACTAAGCAAACAATAACTCAAAGATATATCGGGCAATCCAACTATGACAAGCAAAGGAGCATCTACTATCCACAATCACTGGGTTTGTCATATGCCAATCAAGCAATGCAAATGCACTCATAGAAAAGAAGTCCCTCTTACTCATTCAAAAAGCATTTAGAATTCAAGGACTGTGCAGGTATTTTCAATCTTACAAATAAACTTCATACAAAATGACTAACATCATATGCTTGCCTCCATACTCAACTTTCGGATAGGTGATACAGTGGATTTGGATCACTTTAGGATTTAATAGCTTGTAACATAGGCTCATGGGGCTTTGGTGTGGCATTTTAGGCAAGTAATGACTAAAAACTGTTTGTTAACCATGTTTAGCAATGCATTTACCCTTATAACGCAACCATTTTCATTGAATCTGCCCTTAGTCTCCTATTTCAAGCTTTTCCTGAGACCTTCTTTCTCATTTTCCGCTGTGCCTTATTTTTGAATTCATTTTTGCTATTCACTTCAATCCAAAGAACTTTTCTTTTCGTTTTCTCATCCGGCTATTTCTTTCTTTCCCAACTAACCACCTTATTTTCATTGCTTTACCATAATAAAGGCCACCCTCCAGGCTAAACTACATAATATCTATTCCCCGAACTAGGGCCACTATTCATAGCCACCCTCAACTTAGGCTTTTAGCCTCAATCAAGGTTCACATATTCACAGATAGACCAGGGCCAATATCAAGGTATTTCATAAAACAAGGCTAAGCTATTTAGGTGTTAAGAAAGAATGAGTGTAGCAGAAGCTCAAACAATGGGAACAAAAGGTTAGCTATCACATTTGGCAGGTAATTTGGGCAAAAGTGGGTTTCCTAAAAGAACAAAGGCCTAAGATCCCTTCCAAATCAACCACATCACAAAACCAATTTTAGAGTAACAAGTCAAGTTCTAAGTCAACACATGATATATGAATGCGGCAAAATAAGCTCACAATACATATGGCATCACATACACAATCAAGTATAGACTCACATGATATGCTTTAAGTGTCAACTTGCCTTCTCATTATCAGAACAAACACTACAAGATAATCAATATGCATGATTGCACTAATGGCCAACAATCTCAAAAATTTTAAGGTACCAAATTTTCAACAAGATTTAAAAAGCATTTGAAAACTATGTATATGCCAAAAGACAATACTACTATGTATCTAAAAATTGTCTACACTACCTAGACATGTCGATTTAATAGAAAATTAAAATATCCACAAGGAAAAAGAAACACGGCAAGAAAACCTTGGGATCAAAATTAGGGGATGTTATGGACTTGAGTTACTCAGACTTCGCCCTAATCCATAACTTCCCACACCTCACCAAAATAGAATACTTTGTCCTCAAAGTAAAAAACACATGTAAGAGAAACAAGGGGCATACCTTGGGTTGCCTCCTAGGAAGCGCCTAATTTATTATCGTGGCACGACAAAATGCTGTTTGTACTCATGCTTCTTCAAGGTCCCAATCTGCTACTATCTTAATTTCTTCCCTATAACTCCTGTACAATTTGACCCTCTGGCCATTGACCTTGAAGATTTTACTATCCTTCCTTTCTATCTCGATAGATCTATGGGTAAAAATGCGCACAACTCTGAAAGGTCCCATCAACTTGGATTTGATTTTTTTGGGAGACCATTTTAACCTAGAGTTGTAGAGCAACACCATGTCTCCTAGAGCAAACCGGCAGTTCTCGATCTTGTGATCATGCTGAATTTTTATTCTTTGCTTGTACAAGGTGGAGCTTTCATATGCCCACAGTATGAATTCATCGATTTCATTCACTTACATTAGCCTAGAGGTTGCTGCTTCATTCTAGTCTAGATTTAGCTTCTTCAATGCCCACAGTGCTTTGTGTTCAAGTTCCACAGATAGGTGACAAGCCTTCCCAAACACCAATTGATATGGTGACATTCCAATTGGTGTTTTGAAGGCTATCCGATAGGTCCATAGGGCATCATCCAACTTTCATGACCAATCAATGCAATTCACATTCACAATCTATGATAAGATTTGTTTTATCTCTCTATTTGACATATCCACTTGCCCACTTGTTTGGGGATGGTAAGGAGTTGCCAGCTAGTGCTTCACACCATACCTCTCAAGAAGGGATTTTGAATAGTCGGTTACAAAAATGAGAACCCCCATCACTATAATTGCTTGAGATGTGCCAAACCTGGAGATAACGTTTCATCGGAGAAATCTAGTAACACTCTTGCCCTCATTGTTTGGTAAGGCTATGGCCTTTACCTATTTGAAGACATAATCAACAGTAACTAAAACATACTTATTCCCATGGGAACTAACAAAGGGTCCCATGAAATCAATACCCAAAACATCAAACAACTCGATCACCAAAATAGGATTAAGAGGGAGTTCTTGCCTTTATGAGACTCCACCCTCTCTTTGCCATCTGTCACAAGACATGACATAGTAATGAGTATCCAGATGTATAAATAGCCAATAGTACCCACACTACAGTACCTTATAAGCAGTTTGAGCTCCATTGTGATGGCCATCCACCAACAATGAGTGGCATGCTTCAAGAATACTCGTCATTTCTACCTCGGGAACACATCTACGGATAATTCCATCAGCATAAATACAAAATAAATATGGTTTATCCCAAAAGAATTTCATTACATCATGCATGAACTTGCGACGTTGATGGATATCCAAGTCAGGAGGCACTATGTCACTCACCTAATAATTAGCATAGTCTGCAAGCTTTAGTATGAGATCATGTGAAGCCGCCAAAACGCTTTCATTAGGGAAGGAGTCATTGATATCAAGGCCATTATCAAATTTCACCATAGTTTCATCTTTCAATCTTGAGAGATGGTCGGCTACTTGATTTTCTAAGCCTTTTCTATCAATTACCTCAAAGTTGAATTCTTGCAAGTGGAATACCTATATAATCAGTCTCGATTTTGCATCCTTTTAAGCCATCAGATATTTCAGTGCTATGTGGTCTGTGTGCACTATCACCTTAGCTCCTAGCAAGTATTACCAAAATTTTTCAAAGGCAAACATTAGGGCGAGCAATTCTTGTTCAGTAACTATATAAATCTTCTGAGCCACGTCAAGTGCCTTGCTGGTATAGTAAATAAGATATAGAATTCTCTCCCTATGCTACCCTAAAACCACTCCTAAAGTCACCCCACTTGCATCACGCATTAGTTTAAAGGGTTTGGACCAGTCTGGAGCCATGATGATTGTGTCAAAATCAACCTTCTTTTCAATTCTTTGAAGGCTTGCATGCATGCATCATCGAGCACAAATTTGGCATCCTTTTCTGGCAACTTGCACAAGGGTTGTGAGATCTTACAGAAATCTTTTATGAAGCGATAGTAGAACTCTGCATGGCCCAAAAATCTCTTGATTCCTTTTATAGAAATCGATGGCGATAGTTTCTTAATAACCTCAATCTTTGCATTGTCAACCTCGATTCCCTTGCTTGAAATTTTGTGACCAAGTATAATGCCTTCTTTGTCCATAAAGTGATATTTTTCCAAATTCAACACTAGGTGACTTTCAACACACCTTTGCAACATATTGTGCAAATGTAGCAAGCACTCTTCAAAAGATTTACCAACCACACTAAAATCATCTATAACACCTCAATACCAACCACACTAAAATCATCCATAAATACCTCAATAGTGCTTTTGTCCATGTCCAAGAAAATAGACATCATGTATCTTCGAAATATTGCTGGAGCATTACATAATCCAAAAGGCATTCTCTTAAATCTAAGGTATCGTATAGGCATGTAAAAGTGGTCTTCTCTTGATCTTCAAGTGCAATGATAATTTGATTATACACAGAATATCCATCAAGGAAATAGTACCAACCCTTTTCTGCAAGTTTGTCAAGCATTTGATCTATGAATGGCATGGGGAAATGATCTTTCTCCGTGGAAGCTTTCAACTTTCTATAGTCCATGCACACTCTCCATCCGGTGGCTGTTCGCATTGGAATCAACTTATTTTTCTCATTTGGCACCATAATGATACCCTATTTCTTCGGGACACATTGCACAAGGCTCACCCATTCACTGTCTGTGATAGGATAGATTACCCTTACATCTAACCACTTGATGATTTCTTTTCAAACCACTTCTTGTATTAGAGGATTTAATTGTCTCGATGTTCAATACTTGGTTTGTAACCTTTGACTAGTTGAATCTTATTCATGCATAACCCTAGGGGTATACCAATGATATCTACAATTGTCTACCCAATAACCCTTTTAAATTGTTTGAGAACTGAGACAAGGGTTTCTGCTTGTACTTTACTGAAATCAGTTGCAATTATGACTGGTATTTTACTGTTTTCTCCCAAATATGCATATTTTAGATATGCTGGTAATGCCTTCAACTGGGACTTCTATAAAAGGCTTTGTAGGTGGACTTTCCCTATTGTTCAGATCTAACTCCAACCTGGCCTGTTGTCTAGACCCAAATGACACTCCGAGAGCGTTCACCATCTCCTCATAATCAGGAATGCTCTCACCACAAAGTTCATCAACACAGTTGCTAAAGGTTCAACTTCTAGTGTTAACTCAATCGGGACCTCCACTTCATCATCATCACCTGTTTCAATCATTGAGATGACTTGAAGCCCACTATTCTTTCGATCTTGCCGACAAACTTGAAACACAACTGCCTCTTCACCAAATCTGAAAGTAAGCAGAAACCTGGAGATAACGTTTCATCGGAGAAATCTAGTAACACTCTTGCCCTCATTGTTTGGTAAGGCTATGGCCTTTACCTATTTGAAGACATAATCAACAGTAACTAAAACATACTTATTCCCATGGGACAGCCCTTTTTCCATATCAACCAATATGCGACTTGTAGCTAAGAAAGGTCTCCCCATGATTATAGGAACTGCAAAATCAACTTCATTGTCAAGTATAATAAGATTTGTGGGAAATATAAGTTTATCTACCTTGACCAACAAATCATAAAGTATCCCCATAGGTTTCTTGACTATTCTATCTGCCATTAGTAATTGCATCTTGGTAGGAACAGAGGGCCCCAAACCTAGCCTTCTAAACATGACAAGAGGCATTAAGTTAATGCTGGCTCCCAAATCACATAATGTTTTTGCATATACAAGCTCTCCAATAGTGCATGGTATGGCAAATGCACCTGGGTCTTCATGTTTCTGCACCAAAGACCTTTTTGTAATGGCACTATAGTGTTGAAAATTTAGGGAGAGGCCTTGGCTAACTTCTTGCTTCTTTTTGACTAGGTCCTTCATCCATCTAGTGTACCCAGGCATCTTCTCAAGAGCTTCATTTAAAGGAATGTCCACTAACAATTTTTTTAGTATTGCCAAAAATTGCTCAAACTTACCTTCCTCTTTTCCCTTCCCAAGCCTTTAGGGAAACGGCAGAGGCGGCCTTGGAAAAGTCTTATATTTCTTTTGTTGCTCTTTCATGCCATGTGCTTTGGCTTCTTCTTTGACAGTCTCCTTATAGCTCTCACCCATAACATCCAGTACTGGTGAGTTGATGTGGTTTTTACCCCCATGAGTCATGGCTACCATACAGTTCCCTTCATTTTTAGGATTTTGAACAGTATTGCTCGGTAAAGTGCCCTTTTGGCGTTGTTTCAATTTTGAAGAAACTTGTCCAAGTTGTTGTTCCAATTTTTTAATCACCACTGAGTAAGGCCCTATCTTTTAGTTTATGCTTGAAATGTCTAATTTCATTCCCTTTAAGGTCTCATCTTGATGATCGACTCTTTTTAACAACTTGTCAAACATCTCTTCAAGCCTCGACGTGCTTGGCATGGAATCACGATTATAGGTGGCACATAAGGACCATTCATATAGCCATCTCTTCTACCCCATTCAGCATCGACACTCTCTCTCTTCATAGTAGCCACCCTGGTTGTTCTGACCTTGATTCCTGGGACCTTGCCTCGAATAGTCTAAGTTGGACCCTTGGGGGTTATTTTGAAAACCCACCTCTTGGTTGTTCATGAAGCAAACATCCTCATCAAAGAATGGATCTTCCTATATGGGAACCTTTGGAGGTTGGGGGGTGACTGCTTGGACACTTGCTTGGTTTTGCTTCAAGATCATGTCTATACTCGTGCGAAGTTGAGCAAGTTGCTCCATGATCTCTTCGTTGACCTTTGCTTGCTCATTGTTAGTGTTAACTGCAAAAGAAGTCTTCATTGTATCTCACTCTCTTTGACCCCATGCTCTATTCATTTTAACCACTTACTTCATCCTCGCGGCTATCAATGCAAAAGGTTGGTCGAGAAACATGCCTCCTATGGTTGTGTCAGCGCAAGCTTGACTATTCTTGTCAAGTGCCAGATAGAAACTCTCAACCAAGGCATCATCAACAATCTTATGATCAGGGACCATTCTCAAGCATTTGGTNTTTTCTTGTGAGATGAAGTAGAGAGAGGGTGAGAGCACTTTAGGGAAAGATAGGGTCTTGTACCCCCATTGTACACCCACCAAGTGTTTGCTAAGATGTCCGGTTATGGTTCCTTGAGGAATTAAAGGTCCAAAGCATGAGATATGATATAAATGATGTTATAATGATAAAATGGGCTTATGTACATGATAAATTCTATATAAAGTATTATATTAGACAATACTCAACCGAGTTGGGGGTTTGTACTCATCAACCATGTGAGGAGTTTATACTTCACTGTCACGCCCAAAATCCTATTAAGGCGGATCGGCACCCATTGCCGATAAGGCTCGGGAGAACCAACCTATATCTATGCGTTATCTGTATATACTATAAGAGATTTCTACACTCAACATGCCTTTATAGAAGGAAACAATAATGACAAGCCCAAAATGAAATGTATGACTAGGCCTTTGGGGTCTTGTTGTCTTAGTACAAACCATAACCACACTTTAATTTACATAGTCCACAAAGCCTCTAGATAAAAACAATATCTAATAAGGGTCGGGACAGGCCCCACCATGAACAACTACATATTCATAACCGCATTTTAGTTTACATAGTCTACAAAGCCTCTATATAAGGAACAAATCAGATAAGGGTCGGGATAAGCCATGCCTCGACCAATTATATAATACACAAATACAACTCTAGACACACAAATCTCTGAAGCAACCTAGAGCTTGGTATTAGTAGCTGGATGTCCTATACTCTTTCTGAGCAGATCTATTAGCACCTGTACCTGCAGCATAAAATGCAGGTCCCCTATAAGGGATGTCAGTATGAAATAATGTACTGAGTATGTAAGGCAGGAAATACTGTATATGAGATAACAACTCAAATGAAACAATGCATTGCTATAGGATAAGAGACCACCTTTAATTATTCTGTGGGATCATGTATTTTATATTCTTTTAGTCACTTTACCTTTTCTGAAAATTTGTGCACATCATATACCTATAATACTTTATGACTTTTTGCCATTTTGTTTAATTTCTCACATAAATTTTCAAGATTCTTCTTTCTTTGAATAGTTTGGTTATATGTCATTATCAATAGGACTTTATTTTTGGCTTATCTTCTAATAATTGTTCCTGCTTTAATTTCTGTCCGTCCATTTGTCTCCTTTTATTCTAAGTTGACATCTGGAATATAGGGTAAACTATATCGGGTTTGTCCTTATGCTAGGCTAGTATTCTAGCCCCCTCGGGCTACCTCCCGTGATAGGATCGTCCCTATGCTAGGCTAGTAATATAGCCCCCTCGGGCTGCCACCTATTTATAAACAATGTACTTTACCTTTCAATTACCTTTGAGATGATCTTTTAGTTGTCATAAAAATCAATAATTGGGTTGGAATTGGTAAGTGCCTTATACCAAGGAGGGATCTATGTTTCATGCCAAATGAGATCAACTCAAGTATCCTTACATACCTTGTTGTACAAGCTTGTTATTACCTTGAGACAACCTTTCCTTACTTCAAATGTTTATCTACATATAGTAGGTGATAAAACTATCATTTTCAGCCAATAAATACATCTTGGTAGTCCAAACTCATAGAAATGCAACACATGGGCAGCAAGTGTGGAGTTATAAATCCAAGCATATCATTTCTTTCACTACATTTCAACGTCGATAGTTCCAAACCTTTCCAACTTAAACCAAACTGTTTCCATGACTTTTTACCCATAAAACAAGTATTATAATAGTCCACAAATACTCCTAAATCAAGTGAAGGTCATGACACAACAATTCTCTATTTTCAGCTCATAAGTTTCTTTTAAGAGTACAACTAAGATATCCTACAATAAGCCATCTTTGTGGACTAAAACAGGGGTGAATTAGCTTTGTTTCATCAATATCAAACCAAAATTTGTTAAATATATATATCTTGCTTCATAAATCAGCCAACCAAGAAGAGAAAGGGACCATTCTCAAGCATTTGGTGAATCTCTCCCAAGTAGTGCTAATAGAGTCACCCGACAATTGCTCAAAATTGTTAATTTTTTGATCTTGGGTAATATCGCTCTAGAAATACTTTTTGAAGCTCTTCATCTTGTTTTTCAAGGAATAAGTGTAACAAATATATGGATAATTTCACTTACCTTAGACTTTAGCCTTCAAGATCCAAGTGTTTCTTCAAGAATCTAGAGAGTTTTCTTGTGAGATGAAGTAGAGAGAGGGTGAGAGCACTTTAGGGAAAGATGGAATTTGTTTAAAGATGAAAGTGACTAAAACAACTTCCACTTCCTTATTAAAACATATTCTAGCTGTCTACTGTAGCAAATCTGACCAAAGTTGACTCATCCCACCATATTGAATATAATTTAGCTAGAAATTTCAAACTAAGTAAATTTATACATATCATATTTCATTCATATGGTACTAGTATTATAAAATGTAGGGTGTTACATTCACCACCTAGGATGATTGGGGTATGACCAACATCAACCATGTAAGGAGTTTATACTTCACCACCTAGGATGATTGGGGTATGACCAACATCAACCATGTGAATGGTTTATACTTCACCACCTAGGATGATTGGGGTATGACTAACATTAACCATGTGATGGGGTTTATACCTCACTACGTAGGATGATTGGGGTGTAACCATCATTAACCAACCAAGGTTGGAAAGTTAGTTTGGTCTCTTCTTCACATATGATATTTTATATGAGCATGATTTACTTAAGCATGTTTTACTTTAGCATTGATCATACATGCCATATTACTATATTATGCCTATTATGTATTGATACATATTTTGATTATGATACCTATTCCTTATTGCATTGCATCTCACACGCTTAGTATATTCAAATGTACTAATGCATACTCTTGCCTACATGATATCACCATGTAGGAACCGGTGCCTGAATTGATCCTCCTCCTTCACCTGGCTAGGCGGTGCTATTCTAAGCTTGTTGGTGAGTCCTCTATTTCAAAGACCTTAATCTATATTGCTATTGTCTATGTATTAAGACACTATCTTATGTTCTATTAACTACGAGAGTGAGCCCAGTAGCTCTGTCTTAGCCCCTGATCTATCTATGTATTTAGAGGTATCACATCCAGGCCCTAGGCTTGGGTCATGACAAAGATGGTATTAGAGCACTAGGTTGTTAGATCCTTGGAGTCCAACACACTACATCGATTAGAGTTTTATTCATGGTTGTGTTATGCACCACAACTATGAGTAGGAGATTATGAGACGTTTTAGAAAATATTTCCATTCTTCATGGTCTATGTCATGCTTTAGAAGTACGATAGGACTTTCTCTTCTAATGAATGTTTTTTTCTCTTTTACTTAATCATGTCGCTTCAAAGTGGAATGTGAAGGAAGGTAAGAAGAAGGTTTTGATTTTAATGGATTCGAGTTTCAATATTTCTTCTCTTTTCTTTTAATTGATGGTGGGGCTTCTTGTGTGCCCTGAGTTGTGATGTGAAACTTTGATGTTTATCTCTTGGTTGGGTAAAATTTTGCTAGAAAGTTCATAAGTGTTGATCTGGGTTTGTATTGCATTAGGTCTTGCTTTGTGGCTTGTTGGAGTTAGCATAGTGGATTTGCAGTCATACTAGGGATGGAATAGTTGCGTGCATGTTATGTCTTCATGGATGGTTAGACCCGTAGAGTTAGATCCCCAATCCCTAATGAGCCCGTCTTTGAGGGGGAGGTTGTTGAGCGATAGCAAGGGAGGTAGATCCATTTCATGTATTAAGGTACAATTCATCTCTAAGGTGTTGCATTTATCATCTTGAGAGAATTGGAGGTGTTGAAAATAAGTTGTTTGGTTTATAGAATAGTTGTTGGTGGTATATAAGGCCTTGAATGCCCTTTTTCGATATTTTGAATTTGGGGTAGCGTCTTTTGGTTTAATCAGTACACTGGTTATGCCTATAAGTCTCATGAGTAAGATCTTTAGTCCCTACTCTAATAGGTTTATGGTTGTTTTGGTGATGATAATGTGGTTCATTGCCTAATGATGTAGTGCATGTGAATCATTTGAGAGTAATACTACAAGTTTAAGAAAGAAGGTTGGGTGCTAGTAGGTGAGATGGGAATTTTGGTGGTAAGAGGTTGCCTCTTAGGTTGTATGGTGCCCAGTGATAGTATTAAGGTGGACCTTAGAAAGACAAGGTAATTAGAGATTAACCTAGACCTTTGACTTCATCGGATATTAGGAGCCTCTTGGGTTTAGTGGGCTATTGCCGGAGGTTGTGAGTAGGGTGATTTGATAGGTCCGGGGGTTGCTATTTCTTGTGTTATTCCTTAATGCTAGTAAGAATCATGTATATGTGGATTGATCCTTTATCCCTTCCAACCGAGGAGACCCAAAATTTATTTTCAAGAAAACCTACATGGATTTTACTTATTTTAATTTGGGATTTGAATATTATGATTCCTAAAAATCTATTGATGCATGGGTAGTGTTTATTTGATGATTTTAATGTGATTTAAACTGATATATGTGGATTTACCTTGGGTTTATGGAGTTATAAGTATGCATGTTCCCCTTTTGAAATCATTTATGCATGAGAGATTACACTATAGATTTAAATATGGAATTAATTATATTTTCAGTTCAACTTCATATTATAAATGTTGATTTTAAATGAAGTCTTAATTACCCATATTATTTCCTCATTGTTCATAGCATGTCTTTAACTTGATACTATGTGTTGATTTTAAATGGAGTCTTCATTACCCATGTCATTTCCTCATTGTTCATAGCATATGCATTCATGTACATAGATTATTTTGAAAAGTTATGTTATGGGTAAGCCCAATTTCATTTTATGGTATGATTTTGATAAAAGGTCGGTTATGATAATATTGTGATCATATATATGTCTTTGATTTTTGCTCTTTAAGCATTTTGGGTGCTTGCACCATTTTGTCTATGAATGGGTCATTCCTACGCATGAGTATTATGACTATGAAATTATGATTTTGGCAATTAAGCCTAAGTATGAAATATTATGAATGGTGTTTGGGTTTTAAGCACAATTGTGCATTAAAATGATTTGGAAAATGACTATTGCCTCTTTGAGAGTATGTACATGCATATTATAAGTATTCTTGTGGGATGACGATTTAGCTTGTTGTGTTGAAGATCTTGGGGTAGTTTGGGCTACTTGCATGGCATGTTTTTAATAAGTGTAAACCCGTAAGATTGTAATATGATGGGTAAGGATGGTTGATCTATTTAGTCAACTACGATGGGTTATAATGATTGTGGATTTCTTGAATAGGGTCATAAAACCCTACCTTGCCATATTTGTGGTGATTTCTAGTTATGAAGTATTGACTTGTTTAGAGCTAGAGAATCATTTGGGGGTAGTGTTGTAAGTCTTGGGGGATGAGAGGTTGTTTGCTAAATGTGGTAAGTGTGCATTATGGGTAGCAAGAAGGTGGTTAGAAGTCTTTAAGAATTATGATGTGAGTGGGCATTAGTTTTTTTCGGTAAGGCTAGTGTTGCGGTTGGTACTTTAGGTAGCCTTGCATGTGTTGTTGATGGTGGCAAGGAGGAGACTAGTAAAGTCCAACGGTCGGCTATTTAGAGAGTTAGATTGAAGGAAGTTGAGAATCATAGTATAGGGTTCTTGATGGTTCCAAATCTTATTGGGATAAGAGGACTAGATTAGCCAAGGCCTTGAGTCCACCTTATTAGAGTTGGAAGTCTTGGGTGAGAAGATGATAGAGTGGAGGTTATCTTCCAAGGGGGAGATGGTGGTTATGGTACCAAGTGGGTAAGGTGATTTAAGATTGACAATTGAGTTGAGGATTGTGAGTCCTTATAGAGTGTAGAGGGAGGTTGGTAAAGTTGCTTAAGATTGGGGATTGCCTTTGGGTGTAGATATGGTTAATCCGGTTTGTCATGCTTCTAGATGGATGTGATGTGTTGGTGACTTTAGTGTTATAGAATACTTTGAGATTGTGGGTGTTAAAGAGGGTAATTTGACTTAAGAGAAGGTCCCGGTGTAGGTGATTGATGGATGAGTAGAGGAGTGGATTGATAATGATGTAGTGTTCTTCAAGGCCCTTTGGGAAGAGTCATCTATTCGTATGTCTCTCAGGGAACTGGAGCAGGCATGGTGGAGCAATATTTGTATCTTTTTCATTCTATTCAAGCTTATGATAACATATCAAGTCCTTTTATGATTTCAAGTCTTGTGTTTCTGCTCTTATGTTATTGCATGCATTCATGATTATGTTAACAAGTTCATGATGATTTTAATACTTGTGTTGAGATTTTGAAAAAGGTGTTTAAGCGCATTGTTGCATTCTTGTTGGGGTGGATTTTAGCCCCTTTGTCATTCATATGCATTCATGTTTAAGTTGGAAAGTTTATGATGATTTTACACTTATATTGAGATTTTGAAAATGGCATTTTAAATGTAATATTTCATTCATATTGGGGCTGATTTGTTCATGATTACTCTTGTACATCTCTTCTACATTCGGGGACGAATATTCCCAAGGGGGAGATATTGAAACGACCCAAAAAAAGTGCTCAAAAATGTGCCTCGAAAGTGCCCTGAATCTTGTTTTCCATATATCTAAAAATTCGTTTGTTATTTTGAAAAATCCAACTTCATATTCTTGTTTAGGGAGTCAAATTGAGTGGGAAATGGGTCTTACCTGAATTTTAGAGCAACCGTATCAAAATCAAAAAATCGCAAAATACGCTACTTAGGAGGGTCCACTTTGAATTGGTATAACTCGTAGTACATTTGGAACTGGGTGGCCTGACATGTCAAATGAAAGCTCTTTGAGTTAGCTTCACAACTCACTTGGTTTAACCTCATTTTGAGGTCGGGGGGAGGGAGTATTGATTGTTTTCCTGAGGCCCTCCCGTGCAGTGTTGTCACACGGACAGTTTGACAGCCAGTGTGGCCTTTGACGAGCTGTTTAGCGTAACTAGGGTTCGAAAAGGCCATGTTATGCGCTTAGGAAGGTGGCACGACCAGTGGTACAGGCCGTGTAGCTCACCACTGACCGTAGGGATGGCCACAAGGTGTGCCAAAGGGAGCTTGTTGGAAATTCAGGAAAATATGGCTAAGGGTGGTGCCACATGCACTGTTGACGGGCCGTGTAGAGTGGAATGGACTATGGCGCTTGGACATGTGGTGGCCTGGAACATTGTTTTGTCTAAGTGAGGTGGGATAGACCAGTACATGGTCCGTGTAATGCCACACGGCCCATGAAGCGGTTCGTCAAAGAGACAAGACGTCAATTTTTCAAAGTTTCCCAACTTCTAATTTTTTTTCACTAAGGCACTTCACACGGGCACTCCACATGACCCACGGAGTGCCACACGACCAGTGAAGTCTCCAGAGATATGACACTTTGCAAATTTTTCCATCCGTTCACTAATGGCATTTCGTAAATGCTAATTATCCTAATGTCCTTTTTTGACTTTTTAGGCTATCTTAACCTTCCAAGAAGACCTAAACTATAATCTTAAGGACCCAATTTCACTAGTCTCATCTCAATCATACTCCCAAATCATCTCAAGAGCCTTCATCAAGCTGCAATTCAATTTCAAGGAAACCCAAGAACAAGATTGGATTCCAAGATCATTTCCAAGCTTCTATTCTTCCCAATCTCAATTCCAACCAACTCTAGACCTAAGGTATGTGAGTTTCTTTCATGGGTTCCTTTCACCCATGATACCCAAGCTTTCTTTTTCCTAAATTTCATGATTTAAAATTGAGTTTACAATTGGGTTTACTATGTGTTGTTGATGGTGGCAAGGAGGAGACTAGTAAAGTCCAACGGTTGGCTAGATAGGGAGTTAGGTTGAAGGAAGTTGAGAATATTGAGTTTACAATTGGGTTTACTAGTATGAACATGTCTATGAACTAAGTTAAAACTATGTAAAATTGTGACTATTTTGCTATGATGTGAGCCATTTATCTTGGATCCATTTTAAGTTTTGATGAGTCGTTTTGATGTGAATATCTTGGGGTTGTTACAAGGTATTAATTGATAGTTTTACACTAGATTTTCTTGTATGATTTCATCCCTAAATTGCATGGTCTTATACCCCTATTGTACACCCACCAAGTGTTTGATAAGATGTTCGATAATGGTTCCTTGAGGAATTGAAGGTCCGAAGCATGAGATATGATATGAATGATGTTATAATGTTGAAATGAGCTTATGTACATGATAAATTCTATATAAAGTGTTGCATTAGACTATACTCAACCGAGTTGGGAGGTTTGTACTCATCAACTATGTGAGATATTAGTACCTCACCCCTAGGATGATTGGGTTGAGACCATCATCAACCAAGTTGAGGGTTTGTGCTCATCAACCATGTGAGGGGCTTATACTTTACCACCTAGGATGATTGGGGTGTCACCAACATCAACAATGTGAGGGGTTTATACTTCACCACCAAGGATGGTTGAGGTTTAACGAACATCAACCACGTGAGGGGTTTATACCTCGCCACCTAGAATGATTGTGGTGTGACCATCATCAACCAACTAAGGTTGGAAATTTAGTTTCGTCTCCTCTACACGTATAATATTTTATATGAGCATGATTTACATAAACATGCTTTAATTTAGCATCGATCATACATGTCATATTACTATATTATGCCTATTATTTATTGTTATGCATTTTGATTATGATGCCTATTCCTTGTTGCATTGCATCCCACATACTTAGTAAATTCAAACGTACTAATATATACTCTTTCCTGTATGATATCACCATGTAGAAACCAGTGCCCGAGTTGATCCTCCTCCTCCACGTGGCTAGGTGGTGCTATTCCAAGCTTGTTGGTGAGTCCTCCATTTCGGGGACCTTAGTCTATGTTGATGTTTATCTATGTAATAAGACACTATCTTATGTTCTATTGACTATGAGGGTGGGTCCGATAGCTCTGTCTTGGCCCCCACTCTGTCTATGTATTTAGAGATGTATGTTGGACAATTTGTGTATTTATGATATGAGTTGTGACTCCTTGTTTTGGTAATGTTGTTGTTTTAGCAAGCTTTCCCTTAGCCCCATTGCCCTTGTTTTCATATATATGTCTTTTATATGCTTCTGCCACCAAGGATGTGTTATGATAAGCAAAGAGGCTTGATTAAGTCCCTTCGGGTTCCCCATTCGCCGTGTCAAGTCTAGGCCCTAGGTTTGGGACATGACAAAGATGGTAGCAGAGCACTAGGTTGTTAGATCCTTGGAGTCCAACACACCGCGTCGGTTAGAGTCTTATTCATGGTTCTATTATGCACCACAACTATGAGTATGAGGCTATGAGACATTTTAGGAAATGTTTCACTTTTTCATGGTCTATGTTGTACTTTAGAAGTGAGATAGGACTTTCCCCTCGAATGAATATTATTTGCTATTCTAGTTGATCATTTCACTTCGAAGAGTATGCCAAAGGAAGGTAAGTTGAAGCTTTTGATGTTAATAGATCCATGTCGCTTCAAAGAGGAAGGTGAAGGAAGGTAAGTAAGTAGAAGGTTTTGATTTTGATGGATCTGAGTTTCACTGTTTCTTCTCTCTTCTTTTAGTTGATGGTGGGGCTTCTTGTGTGCCCTGAGTTGTATTATGAGACTTTGGTGTTTATCTCTTGGTTGGATGAAAGAGTTATGGTCGTTTTCCTGAGGCCCTCCTGGGCAATGTTGTCACACGGACTGTTTGATGGTCAGTGTGGCCTTTGACGGGCTATTTAGAGTAACTAAGGTTCGAGAAGGCCATGTTATGCACTTACGAAGGTGGCACGGCCAGTGGTACGGGCCGTGTAGCTCACCACTGACTGTGGGGATGGCCACATGGTGTGCCAAAGGGAGCTTGTTGGAAATTCAGGAAATTGTGGCTAAGGGTGGTGCCACACGCACTGTTGACGGGCCGTATAGAGTGGGACGGCCCGTGTCACTTGGACTTGTGGTGGCCTGCAATATTTTTTTGTCTAAGTTAGGTGGGACAGATCAGTACACGGTCCGTGAAGCGGTCCGTCAAAGTGACGAGACATCAATTTTTTCAAGTTTCCTAACTTCCATTTTTTTTAACTTAGGCACTTCCACACGGGCACTCGACACGACCCGTGGAGTGCTACATGGCCAGTGAAGTCTCCAGTGAGATGACACTTTTCCAATTTTTCCATTCGTTCACTAATGGTATTTTCGTAAATGCTAATTATCCTAATAACCCTTTTTGACTTTTTGGGGTATCTTAACCTTCCTAGAAGACCTAAACTCTAATCTTAAGGACCCAATTTCATTTTCCCCTAAATTTCATGATTTAAAGTTTAGTTTACAAATGGGTTTACTAGTATGAACATGTCTATGAACTATGTTAAAACTATGTAAACTTGTGACTATTTTGCTATTATGTGAGCCATATATCTTTGATCTATTTTAAGTTTTGATGTGAATAACATATTATACACCCACCAAGTGTTTGATAAGATATCCGGTTATGGTTTATTGAGGAATTGAATGTCTAATGCATGATATGATATGAATGATGTTATAATGATGAAATGTGCCTATGTAGATGAGAAATTCTGTAAAAGGTGTTGCATTAGACAATACCCAACTGAGTTGGGGGTTTATACTCATCAACCATGTGAGGGATTAGTACCTCACCACCTTGGATGATTGGGGTATGACCATCATCAACCAAGTTGGGGGTTTGTACTCATCAACCATGTGAGGGGTTAGTACCTCACCACCTAGGATGATTGGGGTGTGACCATCATCAACCGAGTTGGGGGTTTGTACTCATCAACCATGTGAGGGGTTAGTACCTCACCACCTAGGATGATTGGGGTGTGACCATCATCAACCGAGTTGGGGGTTTGTACTCATCAACCATGTGAGGGGTTAGTACCTCACCACCTAGGATGATTGGGGTGTGACCATCATCAACCGAGTTGGGGGTTTGTACTCATCAACCATGTAAGGGGTTTATACTTCACCCCCTAGGATGATTGGAGTGTGTCTAACATAAACCATGTGAGGAGTTTATACTTCACCATCTAGGATGATTGGGGTGTGACCAACATCAACCATGTGAGGGGTTTATACCTCACCACCTAGGATGATTGGGCTGTGACCATAATCAACCAACCAAGGTTGGAAAGTTAGTTTGGTCTCTTCTTCACATATGATATTTTATCTGAGTAAGATTTACCCAAGCATGTTTTACTTTAGTATCGATCATACATGCCATATTACTAGATTATGCCTATTATATAGATCATACTTGCCATATTACTATATTATGCCCATTTTCTATTGTTACGCATTAGTTGTGACTCCTTGTTTTGGTAATGTTGTTGTTTTAGCAAGCTTTCCCTTAGCCCCATTGCCCTTGTTTTCATATATATGTCTTTTATATGCTTCTGCCACCAAGGATGTGTTATGATATTGATTATGATGCCTGTTCCTTGTTGCATTGCATCTCACATACTTAGTACATTCAAATGTACTAACGCATACTCTTGCCTACATGATATTAGCATGTAAGAACCGGTGCCCGAGTTGATCCTCCTCCTCCACGTGGCTAGGCGGTGCTATTCCAAGCTTGTTGGTGAGTCCTCCATTTCGAGGACCTTAGTCTATATTGCTATTATCTATTTGTTAAGACACAATCTTATGTTCTATTGACTATGAGGGTGAGCTCGGTAGCTCTGTCTTGGCCCCCGCTCTATCTATATATTTATAGGTGTATATTGGACAAGTTGTGTATTTATGATATGAGTTGTGACTCCTTGTTTTGGTAATGTTATTGTTTTGGCAAGCTTTTCCTTATCCCCATTGCATTTGTTTTAATATATATGTCTTTTGTATGCTTCCGCGACTAAGGATGTTTTATGACAAGTAAAGAGGCTTGATTGGAGTCCCTTTGGGTTACCCATTCACCGTGTCATGTCTAGGTCCTAGGTTTGGGTTGTGACAATGATAGTGAATAAGCTTGTCAAGATATTGTATGACAATGTAGTTAAAGAGGAAAAGTTCATAATTCCCATAGACTTTGTGATTCTAGTTTGTGAAGACAACTTCGAAGTCTCAATCATCATAGGAAGGCCATTTCTAGCCACTGGACGAGCACTAATGGAGATGGAGTCAGGCCAACTAATGCTTAGATTGAATGATGAAGAAGTAGTCTTCAACATCTATTAGTCTATGAAAAGACTTGATGTTCTGAGTGTGGTCTCTGCTATTTAAAGTACTAATAAGGTGCAACCAGAGGTACTAATCGAGAAAAGATTGGGTGTCCATACTCGTGGGGCTATATTGTCATACTTTAAGGGTGACAACATCCTAGACTATGATGAGACAATAAAGGCTGTGGGAGCACCTCGATTATCTAGGCATGAAGTCAAGCTTGAGTTATACTTCAAAACTCAAAAGTCACCAACTACCAGACCATCTATTAAGGAGCCACTAGTGATGGAGTTAAAGGCTCTTCCAACCCATCTGAGGTATATGTTTTTGGGTGCTAACAATACTTTGCCTGTTATTGTGGCTACAAATCCTAATGACGAATAGGTAGGAGCATTGGTTTCGGTGCTCACAGTCTTCAAAAAGGCTGTTGGATAGGCGATTGCAGACATCATTGGCATCCTACCTAGCATATGTACTCACAAGATTATACTGGTCAAGGACTATAAGCTAAGCATTGAGTACCAAAGATGTCTCAAATCATCGATGCAAGAGGTTGTGCTCAAGGATGATACATTGAAACCACTCATCAAAGCTTAGAATAGATCATTAATTCATACCTCAAAACATTCTTAAACAGTCAACAATTTATGAACTCCAAACATAGTTTATAATTAAATTTATAATAAGAGATACTCATAGATAATTTAACTTGAAAACATGCAATTTATATAAAAAGGAAAGTTGAGCACCATGGGTGAAAGGACCCAATGGTTGAAACCCACATACTTTAACTTTTGGATTTCCTTGATGAAGATTTGAATGAGAACTTGAAGCTTGAATGAATTTCTTGAGATCCTGAGATGTGTTTGTGACACTTGAATTTGGATGAAATATTTGGCTAAATATTAGAGAGGGTTTTGTCGAATGCCTTGAACGATATGGGGTTGAAAAATGACTAATTATAGGTGTTTTTACTCATTAGAAGGCTTAGGCCTAACACCACAAGGCCTTGGACCAAAACAAGAAAAACTAGCAACATAATACATTGATTCGAGCCCTAGCCGCGTCGCACCAGGGGCGCGGATCCTTACTATTTTTTTGAAACTTTTTGATCTAAAAGCAAGGTTATACCCATTTTCCACTCAATTTTTCCCCATGATCACGAATATAAAGTCAGATTTTCAATATCACGCATGGATTTTGAGATATATGGAAATTACGATTATGGACATTTTCGAGGCACATTTTCAAGCACTTTTTGGGGGGTTACAGTGGGAGCTCAGATAGTTACGATGATACATTACCAGTACTTCTGGCAAAATGAACTCGTATTTTGGTACCAGCCCATATTTTAATTGATTGGGTGAGTGACTTTTAACATGGGTAATATATGTGTCCAAACCCACATTCAACACATATCATGATGGGTATTTATGGATAAAAATGTGGGTAAACTATGATATACACCCAAAGAGACCCTCTGCCCCACTCCCGCTACCAGCCCCCCTCCCACCCCCTTCCCCGGATTCAAAAAATAATAATTTAAAATTTTATGTTTAAAAAAGATTAATTTTTTTAAAAAAAATTGAATGTTATTTTTTTATCCAACCATACTCTTTTTCCTTAAATTTTTCATTACATGCTCTTTTAACCCATAAAAATGTATATCAATTATATAGGTAAAAAAATTATATTATATATAGAGAAAATTATGTTAATTATACCATGCAATTACTTTTTATTAACAACTTCTAATTGAGACAAATGTTGAGAGAATTGATATTACCATGACTTTAGCTATGTGACCTAGCCAAAAAATGAAACCCGAATTACTTATATAGATTAAATAAATACTCCCTCCATTTAAGTTTACTCATCATGATTTTCTTTTTGAGAATTAATGGATCTTAACTAAAAATTTTAAAGTTTGTTTTATCACATTGATAAGAGAAAATTAAAATTTATAGATCTTTTTATATAGTTCTTAAATATTAAACTTTTTATTTGAAAATATCGAATTAATATAATCTAATTTATCTTTAAAATTTAGTTAAATTAATTTTTGAAAGACGCAACATGATAATTAAAAAGGAAAGAATGGAGTATATGCATATACACTCACTTCAAGTATAAAACATGAGAAAAAATATTGAAATATATATATACACAAAAATTAAATACATATTTTCAATTTTTCATCCAAAAATAAACTAAAATATTTTATCCATATTAAATTTTAAAATAGAGTACTATTGGCTCATGAAAATATGGGTAAATTAATTTTTTACCCAACACATTTGTTATCCAACCCATTTTTTACCCATATAAAATATGGGCGAGTTGAATTATTACCCATTTTATGTTAACCTATTTTTAACCCATCCAAATTTGACCCAACTCGGCCATTAGTCACCTCTAATTGCAAGTAAGAGATAAAGGGAAGACACAAAGTCCAACAACATCCATAGACAGATTATGTGTTCCCATCATACTCTTACAGACTAATTCAACATTGTGTAGGTGGCTATGTGGATCTTCCGATGGTAAACCCGCAAGTAGCCCGCAGTTCTTCAGCATCTGAAGCAACCCACTTGAGACTATGAGCTTTGTGTCTACCGGTAGTGGTAGCAACATAATATCTCCACTCACCTACATATCTATAAGATTTACCTTGTTTTGGTTCCATTGATAAGCATTGGCATTAAAGTCCTGAGGCTGTGGAGCAATATCCTCAAGAGGAGGTGGGTTCTCATGTCTAGCATTTTCATTCTCGTTCCTATTCAAAACTACATTTGCCGCATTGTTGGCATTATCTTGGGCCATTCTTCTAAACATTCACTGTATTTATGGATCAAACAGAGTTAAGGGATTGCCTTGACTCTGAATGATAGATATACACTACACTTACACCTGAAAAAAAGAACAAAAATAAAAACAAAACGTAAACTATGAAAAATAAGGATTAACACTCAAATCACTTAAGAATTAACTAAGTCTAGATGTATTCCCTGACAATGGTGCCAAAATCTTGATGTCACCCAAGTTACGCCTCTTTTTAGAGGATAAAATGGTCGTTGTCAAGATGTAGAACTAAGCAAGGTCTGGGTCGAACCCATAGGGAATACGTACACCCAAGAGAAGTCAATGACTGCAATTTGAGTAGTTAACTGACTTATTTCCTCAAAGGGGGGTTGCTAAAATCAAGGGAAAATAAAAATAAACTAACAGAACAGAGAAATCAATTATGGAGAGAAACTAGGGTTTTGTGTTCCCCATGATTCCCTAAATTAGTATCACTAGATAACCTAATTTTTTTTTCTAGTGTGTAGCGTGCAGGATGATAAGCTATGTTAACCAAGCCCTTTGGTCAAAGGTTAGAGGTGAATTTCACTATGTGACTTGGCCCATCTCCATAATGTGCATAATTAACCCTTAACTATTACTCCCAATACAACCTTCCCTTGGCCCAATCTGGTTGATTAGATGAGAATATATCCATCGAATCCAATTAATTAATCTTTTTGTCTATTCATTACTACCTTGGTACAGTTAGTAACACTAGGTGGGTTGTAGTGTTGGCAGCCATCAAAAACCATGCAAAACAAAATGAGATTTAATTAATATATGGATGCACACTGTCCAAGAATTATGAATATCCAGTTTTATCTTGTTAGTTCTTCATGATTCTCACAACTCTAGAGATGGATTTATGTACTCATGCTATTGTAGATGCAAGAATTATAAATTGGAAGAACGTAATTGAACGCTTATATAAGAGAATTAAGAAGAAACCAATCAAACTTCAATAAAAATCACAAGTTTAAATATGAAATTCTAACACATGTGATCTCAAAGACTCTCCAATGTAACCTCACTATTTTATATCTAATTACTGAGTTCTTTAAACAATATGTCAAAACTTATGAAAAATAACCTAAATATCTATTTATAATAAGTAAAATACATGTCCTAAACAAAATAGGATAACTGGTCGGTATGTCATATGAAAGGGATTTACGAGCCGTATTACTTTCCACGACCCTTAGTCGAGGTCTCATACAAAGTTATTAGAAAAATAGGCTTCAAGTTTATGATACCACCCTACAATTAGTAAAGTATTTTATTGTAAAGACTTTTCATCTGATTAATCTTTAAAAAGTCCTAATATCTAATCTTTAGGGCTAGAAGCATGGTCTAAGACTCACAAATCATTCCACAACTCATTTGCATGTTCGAAAACCAACTTCAGAAAATTAGTCCCTCAGTGGAATTGTTCACGAAACCACTTCACGACTTGTAAAATAATCTATGACCCATAAAGGGTCTCGTATAATAGCAAAATTTAGCAACTTCTATATTTCTCCCCAAAATTAAGGCTAGACATGAAATCCTGCAAACAAAACATAAAAACATATAAAATCAACTAACATCGCATTGAGAACACACAAAATTCCATGTTTTAAGCATTAAAAATGTTGTATTTTGGCTGCACATCAATTAGATGCAATGCACAGATAAAATTGTAATGCCATATAAGTATAAGTACACATAAGGTTAAATATAACATACAAGTACACATAAGAATCATGAAGTAAGCTTAAACATGCACAAGAAATATGGCTCAGATCAATGTGAGACAATGGATAAGAAAATACATAAAGTGAAGACACATAATAAGATCATGTAAACTTGTGCGAGTGGACCATAGCCGAGAGTAAGACCATATAACCTGCTACATAAAATCTAATGAACTCCTTCCATTAAGAAAAGGCTAATGCACTCCTTCCATTGGGAAAAGGGGAATTTACTTGCCAATGTGGATATCTAAAACTAAGTAACTTTGTAATTGTATCCTTTATAACTTTTAGGACTATATTGATCCATTAGCCTAGCCTATAATGCTCCTATGGTGGCACATAGTTAGGGACATTGAGATTTGACTTCAAGGGATCATGCCTCAACTAACGGGATGAGTACCAATATCTAGTCGTCTCAGTGCTAAGTTATCCCTTGGGATCTTTTATACCATTCTATTAGAATCATAAGTAGCAATCATAGGAGTAGCTCGAAATTAAGAATCTTTTAGAGCAATTATCATCATCCATATACCTATGGTAAACTTTAACTTTGAAGCTCTTCATAAATCCCCTAGCCATAGTCATACTTCATGGGAAACTTTCATTGAAAATAAAGTGGGCTTAATTAATGCATGGAACAATCATAAATCACATAAGTCTTAAGAAATATCTTCAAAAAGGCACATCGGTATCACCCAACCTTAATCATAGCAATATTCATCATGGAATCAACATCATTCTTCAAATATATATATTTACTTAACATAATAGAACACAATAGTCATTTAACTTTATAAGCATCATATAAAAACATAAGGATCATGAAATCATCATAAACATGCAGTTGGAATTGAAGAACTTGAAGAAAAGGTAAAATGGGTAGAAGGGAACTCTATGGGTGAAAAGATAACTATAAATGAACTCACTTATTTGGGGAACTAGAGAGAAACAGAAATGAAGCCTTTGGGAAAGAATCTTGGAAACCCTAGCCTTGTTCTTGGGAGTTATTACCTTAGAAATTTGTAATTGAATGAATGAGAAAATGAGGGATGTTTCTAGGGCTTGAAGACTAATATAGGTCTCCCTTTTCATCCCCCAAATTATATAGTATAGGAATATATTTGTTGGTAATGGCCAAATTGTGCCTTATTAAACATTGTCGAAAGCAACTTACAAAACCTTGGTCATGAGTGATAGATTAACTTAAGGGCTGTAAGTCCCTTTGTTTGATGGCACACCGAAGAATCTTGAAATCTGACTTTTGCTTAATTAAAAACCACAATCATTAATATGGGCCATGAAACATTTTATGGGTCGTGGTTGTGAAATGTCCCTCTTGTGCTTCGGAATGCCCCATATTCGTAATTTCAATATATCTCAAAATCCGTGTGTGATTTCAAAAATCTGACTTTGCATTCTCGATCAGGGGGAACAATTGAGTGCAAATGAGTATAACCAGGATTTTAGAGGACTGTAGGGAAAAATAATTTTTGCTAATTTTCAAATTTCAGTGGCTATTCATGCCCTGGCCACGATGCGCCAAGGGCGCGGACTAGTGTAGTTCATGGTCCGTGTCGTGATAGGGGTGTGGACCAGTGCATTATTTTCCTTGGATTTCTTAATCCACCCAATCTCATTGGGGTCATAGCCCCATGCCCACTTAACCATTAAATCACTCATACTTTTAACCATTTATCAACTCTATGACTCATAAAACCCTCTCTAAAACTTCTCTAAGACTCTATCAATTCTCTCATTCAAATCTAAGGATTTCAAGCTCTATTTTGGGACTAAAGGACTAATTTCAAGCTATAACTCTACTTCAAGTTCACCCCAAGGAATTTAAGGTTTAAGGTATGTGGGTCATCATCCATGGGATCTTTTGAGCATGGAGCCCAACTCTATTCATGAAAAGAGCATAATTTTAAGTTGTATTACCTATGGGTATCTCTTCTAATGAATTATGAACATAAATCATGTTGGGGTTTTATCAAGTATTTATTGATTATGCATGAATATCTATTTTGTGTTTATTCCATGAATTGATTATTTCTATTGAGACTATGCATACTTTGAGCTATGAAACTATGAAATATCCTTAGCTTTTGTGATGGATTTCAAGGTAACCTACATAAGAGTTTTACTACATGTTGGTGGTGTCATGACCCAAGCTTAGGGCCTAGACACGACCAACGAATGGAGAACCCAAAGGAACTCCAAACAAGCCTTTTAGGGTATCATACACACATCCTTAGTCGCGAAAACAAGATAAAACAATAAGAGAGATATGCACAAGGGGATATTGGGACTAAAAGGGAAAGCTTTCATACCATAACTATCAAGTAACAAGAGAGTCAAGGCTCATAGCACACATATATAATATGTCCAACAACACCTTTACTACATAGATAGAGCGGGTGCCAAGACAAAGCAACCAGACTCACCCTCATAGTCGAAATAAACAAATAAGAAGAGTGTCTAAATACATTATAAGAGAAATATAAACTATCATCCCTAAAATAGAGGACTTACTAACTAGCTTGAGTGTCCCATACTAGCCATGTGGAGGAGGAGGATGATCAACTTGGGCTCCGGTTCCTACGTGGTGATATCCTGTAGGCAAGAGTATATGTTAGTACATTTGAATGTACTAAGTATGTAGGATACAATGCAATAAGAGATAAGTGACATATTCGGTATGCATAATTTAAACAATTAACCAACATACAACAAGATCACATGGATGAGTGATGCTTGTATGACAAGCATATAGGAAAGATGAAATATCATAATCAATAGATAGCATTATAATAATAAGTAATGAATGAATGCTACTTTAAAGTAAAACATGCTTAGATGGACATATTACAAGTGAAGAATGTGACCATCATCATATACCAAGGCCTATCACCTCCTTGGTGAGGCAATTGAGGTATATACCCCTCAATTTGGTAGCATTGGCCTACCATCCCCCTGAACTAAGCGAATGAGTTATATACCCCTCAATGTGGTAGCACGGACCTACCACCTCCCGAGCTAGGCGAATGAGGTATATACCCCTCAATGTGGTAGTTAGGGCCTACTAACCCCCAACTAGGCAATTGATCATCTTTCATCACCATAGATACTTTTCATGAAATCAACATATATGTACCCTTCTTTAATCATCATAGAGTCATTCATAGCATAAGACATGCATTGGACATTCAATTCCTTAAGAAAGCCTAACCAGACATTTTATCAAACACTTGGCGAGTGTGTAGTGCTGGGGTAAAACCATGCAATTCAAGAGTGAAATCGTGCAAGAAAATCCATTATGAAACCATCAATCAACACCTTGCAACACCCTCAAGCAATATACATCAAAATCCCTCATCAAATCTTACAATAGATCCACAATTTATAGCTCAAAACATAGCAAAACAGTCACAATTTCGTATAGCTTTAACATAGTTCTTAGACAAGTTTATACTAGAAGATCCATTTGTAAAATCAACTTTAAATTATGCAAATTGAGTAAAAAGGAGAATAGGGAACCATAGATGAAAGGAGCCAATAGTTGAAACCCACATACCTTAGCTTTGGAGAAACTCTTGGTGAAAACTGAAAATGGAGGCTTGAAGCTTGAAGGAAATCCTTATATCCGGAAGAAGTTTCGACACTTGAATTTAGGAGTGAAAAATATGGCTATGTGTTTGAGTGAGTATTGGGGAATGTTTAGGATGATATGAGGGTGAAATATTGCTAAATATAGGTAAATACACATTTGGCAACACTTGGGCTCAAGACTTGAAAGTCTTGGACCGAGACCTAAAAACAGTCCAAAAAATAAGCACTTGCATGTCGAGGAAGCTGCGCGCTTTCCTCACTGGAATTTGACATTTGGAAATTTTGAATTTTGATACGGTTGCTCTAAAATCTGGGTCTAACGCGTGCTTTGCTCATTGGAATTTGACATTTGGGAATTTCAAATTTGATACGGTTTCTCTAAAATTGGGGTTAGACCCTTTTCCCCTTAATATTTACCCCCTGAACATGAAAATGAAGTTGAATTTTTGATATCACACAAAAATTTTAAGATATATGAAAATTACATTTTCGGGCACTTTCGAGGCACATTTTTGGGCACTTTTTGGGGTTGTTTCAATATCTCCCCCTTGGAAACATTCATCTCCAGATGCAAAAGAAACGTACATGATAATAGTGATCATAAACAAATCAGCCTAACCAGAATGCAACAAATATTTAAAATGCCATTTTCAAAATCTCAACATAAGTGTAAAATCATCGTAAATTTGCCAACTTAAACATGAATGCATATGAATGACATAGGGGCTGATATATAATATCTGAAATCATATAGGGGACTTACAATTAGTACCTTAGGATTGAGTGGAGTGGAAAAGATTAAGGATACCGCTTTTGCATGTCCGCTTCGACCTCCCATGTAGCACATTCGACTTGTTGGTTCCTCCAAAGGACCTTAACGGATGCTACCTCCTTGTTCCTCAATCGCTTCACTTGCCTATCCAAAACCTGAACTAGAAACTAATCATAAGTCAAGTTATCCTCAACAACCCCCACTACATCAAGAGGCATAATAACATTAGGATCACCCACACATTTCCTCAACATAGAGACATTGAACACCGGATGAATGAAATCTATTTCACTAGGAAACTTCAACTCATAAGCTACCTTGCCAACCCTCTTTATCACCTCATAAGGACCAACATATCACAGACACAACTTTACCTTTTTACCAAAATGAACTACACCTTTCGTTGGAGAAACTTTCAAATCGACCCAATCACCCACTTTGAATTCAAGGTCTCTTCTCCTCATATCAGCATAAGATTTTTGACAACTTTGGGCTATTTTCAACCTTTCCCTAATCATCCTAACATTTTCAAGAGCCTCCATAATCTGATCGGGTCCCAATAAAGCCATCTCTCCAACCTCAAACCACCCAACCAGTGATCTACACTGCCTACCATAGAAAGCCTCAAAAGGAGCCATACCAATGCTAGAATGATAGGTATTATTATATACAAACTCAATCAATGAAAGAGGTTATCCCAACTACCCCTCAACTCCAATACACATGCCCTAAGCATATCCTCAAGGGTTTGGATTTTCCTTTCAGCTTGGTCATCTGTTTGAGGGTGGAAGGTCGTACTAAGTTTAACCCTTGCACCAAGACCCTTTTGGAAAGACCTCCAAACATGAGAAGTAAATTGAGCACCATAATTTGATATGATGGATAAAGGAACCCCATGCAACCTCACTAAGTCATGGATGTATAACTTTGCATACTCTTCAGCCCCGTATATAGTCTTAACCGAAAGCAACTGAGCTAATTTTGTCATCCTATCAACCACAACCCATATGGAATCAAAATCCTTCCTAGTCTTGGGCAAACTAACCACAAAATCTATATTAATTACTTCCTACTTCCAGGTAGGAATCTCTATATCTTGGGTTCAGCCACCCAAACTTTGATGGTCGGCTTTGACTTGTTGACAACTATGGCAACCAGAAACGGATTTGGCAATGTCCCTCTTCATGCCTCTCAACCAATACACATCCCTCAAATCTCTATAAATTTTGGTGGAACTAGGGTGGATAGAATAAGAAGAATTATGAGCCTCATCAAAGATTTTCTCCCTCTAACCATCAACACAAGGCACACACAACCTACATTGGTATCTAAGAGCACCATCTCCCCTAGTTATTTTAGCTCATGAAAGTATGGTTGTTTTAGCATGTTTTGAGCTCTAAATCTTTGATCTAATGTTGCATTTGATGAGGGGTTTTTATGTGAATGTCTTAGGGGTGTTGCAAGGTTTTGATTGATTATTTTTCTATAGATTTTCTTGCATGATTTCATCTCCAAATTGCCTGGTCTTTTACCTCTACTACACAATCCCAAGGTGTTTGATAAAATGTTTGGTTATTGTTTCTTGAGGAAATGAAGGTCCAAAGCATGAGATATGATATGAATGATGTTATAATGATGAAATGAGCTTATGCATATGATTATTCCTACATGAAGTGTTGCAGTAGAGCATATGATGAATCCTATATGATGTGTAGAATCGACCATGCCCAATTCGGGGGGTTTGAGCACTCGGTTAACCTAGTAAAGGGTTTGTGCTTCTCCACCTGGTGATGGGGTGGTATCATTACTAACCTAGATAGGGGTTTGTACTTCGTCCACCATGGTGATAGGGTTTGTACTATCTCTCACCTTGGTGAGGGTTAGTACTCATCCCCCTGAGTGATGGGGTGGGAAAATCACTAACCTACCAAGGGGTTAATACTTTGGAAATTTAGTTTGGTCTCTTCTATAAATATGATATTCTATATGAGCATGGGTTACTTAAGCATGTTCTGCTTATGCATTAATCACACATGTCATATTGTTCTAACATGCCTAATGCTTATTTTTATGCATGTTGATTTTGAAACTTATCTTTTGTTGTATGACACTCTACGTACATAATACTTTTAAACATACTAATGCATATTTTTGCCTACATGTTATTACCATGTAGGAACCGGTGCTCGAGTTGATCATCTTCCCCCTCCACGTGGCTAGTCAGTGCTTTTCCAATCATGTTGGTGAGTCCTCCATTTCGAGGACCTTAGTATATGATTGCTATTATCTATATATTGAGACATTTTATTATGTTGTATTTTGACTATAAGGGTGAGCTCGGTCACATTGTCTTGGCCCCCGCTCTATCTATGTATTTAGAGGTGTTGTTGGACAAGTTATGTAATTATGATATAAGTTATGACTACTTGTCTTGATGTTGATGTTTTGGCGAGCTACCCCATAGCCCCTTTGCCCTTTTTACATGTTTTATGTCTTTAACATGCTTCTGCAACCAATGATAAGTTGAGATGCTTCATTGGGGTTCCTTCGAGTTCTCCATTCGCCGTGTCATATCTAGGCCCTAGGCTTGGATCGTGACAGAAACTCCGCATCACTGAATCACCTTGTTAATCCATCAAAGTGTGACTTACATCACCTTTTCAACCTCACTTATTCTTTTAACATTGGTAGTTTCTTTAAAATTAGGCGATGACACTCTGGTTCATCGAGTTCTTTGGTGACCTACCGAATGGACTTTCCAATGCCCTTTTAACCTTGCACTTAAGGTTGGATACTGTAATAAAAGGTTGTCAGATGCAACCTTTGGTGTACCACAAATGTGATTAGTGATAGTCAATTTACATTGCTATTTTGGCTATTTTACTCTTCTTATCCCATTTTGCTAGGATTTGTCCCTTCATGTATCTCCTTTCTCATCTAGAGATTAAAACATAAATTTTAGTTAACAGGAAAAAGAACACATCGAGGATATATTTTATGCAATCCAAGCCTTATATGAATCCAATATATGGACTCGTTAGGTAGCGAGGTAGAGTCTTACTTTGGCTAGTAAGGCTCCCATTTCTCCGATGTATGAGTAGAGATTGAGATTCCATGTGATAGCTCACATGATTTTATTGTCAGTTATGGTTCTATTCCATCTATGTATGATCTCTATGATACTTTTCATGATATTATCTATGCTCACTTGTGCATTTACCTCTTACATGTTTTCTCATCCTATTACCTATCATACTCTATTATGCTCTTTAGTTGGTCATTGCACTTCATTCCTGTACTTTATGTTTTACATGACATACATTGCCTACATACTTAGTACATACAAATGTACTAACCCATACTTTTTTGCTTACATTATTTCATAATGTAGGGACCTGCAAATGTCCTCCTCCACACTTCTATGGCTAGAGTTTGGAGTTCATTTGAAGAATATTGGTGAATCCTCATGCTTTGGGGACAAACCATGCTTTTCTACCTTCATTTCTTCATTTGAGTTAGAGAATTTAGATAATTTCTCATGTTACTTTTCTTTAAGGGTGAGGTAGGGACATGTCTTAGGCTTCGCCCTTTATAGTTATGTTAGAGCCATTAGTTGGACATCAGGTGTAAAACTTTTTATTGTACGACCTCTTTTCTTTATTGTCTTTGCTTTAGTGCTTAATTCTTATCTTATGCTTTGTTCTTGTTGATTCATTATGTGTGAATGCCTATGCTATGCTAAGAAGTCTTGGTTTGGGTTTCCATGAAAATCTCAATTGTCAGGTCACACCTAGGGCCTAGCTTGGATCTTGGAAGTTGAATATAAAATCTTGACCAACAGAAAATGTGTCTCCTTAGTTTTTTAGTCCATAGTCATCAAAATCAAGTCATGTTGATGGTGTGTATGAGGTAAACCTGTAATGATGTCCATATTTAATTCATGCCATTTTCAAGTAGGAATTTTAATATCTTGTGCCAAACTATTGTATTTGATGCTCAACGTTGACTTGTTGAAAATTTGGATACTTAGCTACAAAACCTACTATATCCTTCCTAATCTCATTCCACCAATAAACGTTTCTCAAATTATGATACATCTTTGTGGCTCTCATATGAATTGAATATTGAGAAGTATAACCTTCCGATAAAATTTGTTGTCTCAAATCATTAACATTGGGAATGCATAATCGATAACAAAGCACACCATCTCATCCTTGGGAGGAAAGCTTCAATAGAGTTTTCAAGAACTACCTTCTGCAACTCAATCAAAACAAGATCATCTTTTTTTGAGCCTTCATATCACTCACAAAGGATGATTCAGAATGATTTTGCGTAACTACACCACAATCCATAGAATACATCAAAAAAACTCCTGAACTAGCAAGCCTAGGCAAATAATGAACTAACTCTGTTTTTCTTATCTTCCACATGATTCACACTCCCTATGGACAATCCACTAAGAACATCTACCACTACATTGGCCTTTCTTAGGTGATATAATATGTACATATCATAATCTTCTAAGAACTCAATCCACCTATGTTGGCAAACATTTAACTCCTTTTGCTTCAATACATATTGTAAACTCTTATGATTAGTGAACACATCCATATGAATATCATAACAAAAGTATCTGAAAATCGTTAAAGAAAACACCACTACAGCTAATTCAAGATCATGAGCCAGATAATTCATCTTATGCATTTTAAGTCACCTTGAGGGATAAACAATCAACCTTCCATGTATCATTAGAACATAATGTGCTCCAACTTCAGAGGCATCACAATAGACAACTAAAACCATTAGATTCTTCTGCTACTGTCAAAATTGGGGTTGTAGTTAGTCAAGTCTTTAACTATTGGAAACTCTTCTCACACGCTTCAGACCATTCAAAGTTGACCTTCTTTTGAGTCAATCTAGAAATAGAAGATGAAATAAAGGAAATCCCCTCACCAAACAATCTATAGTAATTTGTCAAATTCAAGAAACTCTTATATTTGTGGGAGAAAGGGGCCTAGGCTAATTCATTACTGCCTCAATCTTTTGAGGATTAACCTTTATACCATAACTCAAGATAACATGAATAAGAAATATCGCGCATCTCGAATGAAACTCACACTTGCTGAACATAGCAAATTGTAACACCCATAAGCTAGAAAGTATGAAAATGCAAAAAAATTTTGACTTCAAAAAACTTTGTAGGTCAAAGTGTTATCCTTATTTACATCTCAGAGTCCAAATTATGGGTCATAAATAAGGCTCATGGATTGGGGAAGTGGGGTGGAAAATTTGTTAAAGTATGGGGATAGTTCGCGAGCGGTGGTCACGATCCGTAAAAGGAACTATCAATCATAAATTTGGGTATGGGGTGGTCAAAAAACTAAGTTTCTGGATCATGGTTCATAATCACACAAGATGATTCATGGTTGTATTTATGATTCATAAAATGGTCTCATGTTTTTGTCTCCTACGTTTAGAAAATTTTCTAATTGTATATAGGAATTATAGGAGGGTCTATGACCAATAAAAGTGTTTTTGAGTCAAAACGTGTACTCATTGTTTGAGGATCAAAAATTCTTTCAGAGGCAAAAATGTAACCAAGATGAAACCTATGATCTATAATTTGCAATCTAATTATGACCTATAGATGGTGATTGTTGTTTGGCTTTGATAGCCTCTAATGAACGGTATTTTTAATAATTTTTAGTATTGAAAGCCTAATACTACATCATTTTAAGCATATTTCTCCCTCATATTAGCCCTACCTAACCCTATACACTTTGATTCTATTCGATTCCTAAACTCTCCAAAATTTTCTCTAAGGTTCTCAACTCTCCAAGGAAAGACTAAAGCCAGGATTTCCAAGTCTCAACTTCAAGATCCAAGTTCATTTCTTAGGACTCATAGTCAAGGTAAGTCAGTTTGTTTTTGGATAACTACCACCCACAAGGCTCAAGAATATTCCTAATTTTACTTATTTTCAAGTTATAAATCTTCATGAATTTTATGATAAGTTCTTAAATATGGAGTTTATGATACATTTACAATTATATGAAGTATATTGATACAGCGATATGATATGTTATGATTTATGATGGTTTTCAAGATGGATTTTATGATGACCCTATTTGGGGTTTTGAATGGATAAAGTGGGTTCTTTAAGAGTTGTTTTGAATTGATAAACTTTATTATGTTATTGCACAGTAATCTTGAATTGTATCTTTTAAAGTTCACTTGCATGAGCCCTTAATATTTTGAGCTAAGTTCTCAAATGAAGCATATTATGAATGATAAGGGTATTTTTAAGTATGTTATCAAAGTTTGTGAATGTTTATGAAAAATATAAAGTATTTATGAAGCCCTTATAATGTTTTAAGAGGGTGAAAGGACAATCTCACAAAAGAAAGACGCTCACATGAAAGGAAAATACTCATATGAAGGGATTCGTATGTTAATAACTTACTCCTATTATGATAATGTTTAGGTTTCCAAGCTTATGAATGCATGATTAAGATAATACTTTAAAGTATTCAGTTGGACTTGACTTAGCACAAACTGAGGAATTGAGTTGGTTTTCAGTAAGGGAACCTTAGTAGCAACTCCTTGTTCCATTAACTATGCATTTTAAAAGGAGCCCTTGTAGACTAATCCTAGTGGATACACAATAGAAAAGTTAAAATTAAGTTGGGGATGCATAAGTTGATGAAGTTTTACCTGAAAACTAGTCTCCCCATGGTAATGTAAGTGGTTATGTTGTATTCCTATAATAGCATGCATGATCGTAATGTCAGCTATAGTCTCCTACCACATAATTATATATATGATGAGTTATGATGATTATGTTACTTCAAAGCATATTTTAAATAATGCATTGATCATTTATTTAATATTGAGCTTCACTCTATGATTATGACTATGCATATTGCTTATTATGGTTATATAATTTAATTGTTGCATATGCATCTCACATACTAACTAGATTCAAAGTACGAATGCATATTTTTCCTACATTATATCACCATGCAGGGATTGGTTTTGCTTCTCCCCTAGAATGTGGCTAGACTCTTTGGGAATTTGAAGACTATTGTTTTTGTGAGTCCTCTAGTTTGGGACCATACCTATTTCCTCATGCTTAATGTATTAAGACATTTAATTTTTCTTAAGTTGTATTTCATTGATTCTTATACTTAAGGGTGAGCTCTGAAACATTTCTTATCCCCCGCCAATTCTTTACATAGAGGGTATGTTTGGAAACGTGTATGAAGTTTTGGCTTCCTTTCATAGATTTTATGTGGAATGTCCCTTAGTATCATTGCCATTTATTTAAAATTTTACTATATATCTATCAATAATTCTTAATGAATGCAAGGATTCTTGGGTAAGGTGCCTTCAGGTTCCACATTCTCTGTGTTATGACTATGTCTTAGGCTTGGGTCATCACAAACTTGATATTCATGTACGAGGTTTTGAAATGGTTCATGGAGTCTAACATACAACGTTGAATAGAGCCTTGTTCATAGTTGTGAAGCATACCACAATATTGAATGCGAGGCTATGATGAGTTCAGTAAACATTCCCTTCTTTCATGTTTATGTGATGCCTTAGAAGTTTCCTTAATGTTTCCCCCTATTTAATGATATTCTCTTTACATTTTTCTAGATGATGCTACCAAGACAAGTGCCTCCACCTACAGATATGAATAAGGATCAAGTTCCTCCCATGCCACTAGAAGAGACAGTGTCCCATATGGTATTTTGTGATGCTTTCAACATGGGTCATGCCATTGACATGACTCAAGCTTAGGGCCTAAGCTTAACATGACGAATGAGAATTACATAGGCAGCTCATCTAAACTATCTAAGCATATCAATAATTCATAGGTAAATACATTCATAATGAGAAAATAAATGGGAAAGGGACTAAGGGGAATCATTTGAAATATAAAGAAGCATCCCAAGAATCAAAAAAATTTAACTCCTTTTGCCTCAATACATATTGTAAACTCTTATGATTAGTGAACACATCCATATGAATATCATAACAGAAGTATCTAAAAATCATTAAAGAAAACACCACCACTACTAATTCAACATCATGAGCTAGATAATTCTTCTCATGCATTTTAAGTCACTTTGAGGGATAAACAATCAACCTTCCATGTATCATTAGAGCATAATGTACTTCAACTTTTGAGGCATCACAATAGATAACTAAAAACATTAGATTCTTCTGCTAAAGTCAAAATTGGGGTTGTAGTTAGTCAAGTCTTTAGCTATAGGAAACTCTTCTCTCATGCTTTAGACCATTCAAAGTTGACCTTCCTTTGAGTCAATCTAGAAATAGAAGATGAAATAAAGGAAATCCCCTCACCAAACAATCTATAGTAATTTGTCAAATTGAAGAAACTCTTATATTTGAGGGAGAAAGGGGCCTAGGCCAATTCGTTACTGCCTCAATCTTTTGAGGATTAACCTTTATACCATAACTAAATATAACATGAATAAGAAATATTGTGCATCTCGACTGAAACTCACACTTGCTGAACATAGTAAATTGTAACACCCATAAGCTAGAAAGTATGAAAATGCAGAAAAATTTTGACTTCAAAAAACTTTGTAGGTCAAAGTGTTATCTTCATTTACATCTCAGGGTCCAAATTATGGGTCATAAATAAGGCTTATGGATTGGGAAAGTGGGGTGGAAAATTTGTCAAAGTATGGGGAGGATAGTTTGCGAGGTGTGGTCACGGTCCGTAAAAGGAACTATCAACCATAAAAGGGTGTTCATAAATTTGGGTATGGGTTGGTCAAAAAAATAAGTTTTTGGATCATGGTTTATAATCATACAAGATGATTCATGGTTGTATTTATGATTCATAAAATAGTCTCATGTTTTTGTCTCCTACGTTTAGAAAATTTTCTAATTATATATAGGAATTATAGGAGGGTCTATGACCAATAAAAGTTTTTTTGAGTCGAAAAGTGTACTCATTGTTTGAGGATCAAAAACTCTTTCAGAGGCAAAAATGTAACCAGGATGAAACCTACGATCTATAATTTGCAATCAAATTATGACCTATAGATGGTGATCATTATTTGGCTTTGATAGCCTCTAATGAAGGGTATTTTTAATAATTTTTAGTATCTAAAGCCCAATATTATATCATTTTAAGCATATTTCTCCCTCATATTAGCCCTATCGAACCCTATACACTTTGATTCTATTCGATTCCTAAACTCTCCAAAATTTTCTCTAAGTTTCTCAACTCTCCAAGGAAAGACTAAAGCCAGGATTTCCAAGTCTCAACTTCAAGATCCAAGTTCATACCTTAGGACTCATAATCAAGATAAGTCGATTTGTTTTTAGATAACTACCACCCACAAAGCTCAAGAATATTCCTAATTTTACTTATTTTCAAGTTATGAATCTTCATGAATTTTATGATAAGTTCTTAAATGTGGAGTTTATGATACATTTACAATTATATAAAGTATATTGATATAACGTTACGATATATTATGATTTATGATGGTTTTCAAGATGGATTTTATGATGACCCTATTTGGGGTTTTGAATGGATAAAGTGGGTTCTTTAAGAATGGTTTTGAATTGATAAACTTTATTATGTTATTGCACAATACTCTTGAATTGTATCTTTTAAAGTTCACTTGTATGAGCCCTCAATATTTTGAGCTAAGTTCTCAAATGAATGATAAGGGTATTTTTAAGTATGCTATCAATGTTTGTGAATGTTTATGAAAAATATAAAGTATTTATGAAGCCCTTATAATGTTTTAAGAGGTAAAGGACAATCTCACTAAAGAAAGACGCTCACGTGAAAGGAAAATACTCAGATGAAGGGATTCCTATGTTAATAAGTTACTCCTATTATGATGATGTTTATGTTTCCAAGCTTATAAATGCATGATTAAGATAATATTTTAAAGTATTCTGTTGGACTTGACTTAGCACAGAATGAGGAATTGAGTTGGTGTTCGATAAGAGAACCTTAGTAGCAGCCCCTTGTTCCATTAACTATGCATTTTAAAAGGAGCCCTTGTAGACTAAGCCTAGTGGATACACAATAGAAAAGCTAAAATTATGTTGGGGATGCATAAGTTGATGAAGTTCTACCTGGAAACTAGTCTCCCAATGGTAATGTAAGTGGTTATGTTGTATTCCTATAGTAACTTGCATGATCGTAATGTTAGCTATAGTCTCCTCCCACATAGTTATGTATATGATGAGTTATGATGATTATGTTACTTCAAAGCATGTTTTAAATAATGCATTGATCATTTATTTAATATTGAGCTTCACTCTTTGATTATGACTATTCATATTGCTTATTATGGTTATATAATTTAATTGACGCATATGCATCTCACATACTAACTAGATTCAAAGTACGAATGCATATTTTTCCTACATTATATCACCATGCAGGGATCGGTGTTCCTTCTCCCCTGGCATATGGCTAGACTCTTTGGGAATTTGAAGACTAGTGTTTTTATGAGTCCTCTAGTTTGGCACCATACCTATTTCCTCATGCTTGATGTATTAACACATTTAATTTTTCTTAAGTTGTATTTCTTTGATTGTTATACTTAAGGGTGAGCTCTGAAACATATCTTAGCCCCTGCCAATTCTTTACATAGAGGGTATGTTTGGAAAAGTGTATGAAGTTTTGGCTTTCTTTCATAGATTTTATGTGGAATGTCCCTTAGTATGATTGCCATTTATTTAAAATTTTACTATATTTCTATCCATAATTCTTAATGAATGCAAGGAGTCTTGGGTAAGGTGCCTTCAGGTTCCACATTCTCTATGTTATGACTAAGCCTTAGGCCTGAGTCATCACAAACTTGTTATTCGTGCATGAGGTTTTGAAATGGTTCATGGAGTCTAACATATAACGTTGAATAGAGCCTTGTTCATAGTTGTGAAGCATACCACAATATTGAATGAGAGGCTATGATAAGTTCAGTAAACATTCCCTTCTTTCATGTTTATGTGATGCCTTAGAAGTTTCCTTAATATTTCCCCCTATTTAATGACATTCTCTTTACAATTTTCAAGATGATGCTGCCAAGACAAGTGCCTCTACCTAGGGATATGAATAAGGATCAAGTTCCTCCCATGCCACTAGAAGAGACAGTGTCCCATATGGTATTTTGTGATGCTTTCAACATGGGTCACGCCATTGACATGACTCAAGCATAGGGCCTAAGCATAACACGACAAATGAGAATTACGTAGGCAGCTCATCCAAACTATCTTAGTAGATCAATCATTCATAGGTAAATACATTCATAATGATAAAATAAATGGGAAACGGACTAAGAGGAATCATTTGAAATATAAAGAAGCATCCCAAGCATATCTCAGTGTCCGAAAACATACAATCTAACATAAGTCAATTGAAATTAAAACACAGTTTTGATTTCTCTCAAATATGAAGGATTCTAAAATAAATTAGAAAGTAAAAACCTCCAGTTCTTGAAAAGACAAAAATATACATTGTCTAAATAGAATAAAGCATAAAGGGAAATTAGTAGAGACTCAAACTAAGGGAAAACCACAAATGCTAGTCTTGAATGCCAATAACAAGCCATGTTCCTGAGGAAGAGGAGCACTAGTCCCTACATAGTGACATCATGTAGGTAAAATATGTGTTAGTACGTTAAAATGTACTTAGTATGGAAATATGTAATTATAATGTCATCATTCATAATTTAAAAGGCTTCAATGCATGAAACAATAAAGTCAATATTTATATGAGTTTAAGCATGCAAAAGGAATAGTACTCCTTATGGAATAAAAGTAAGGTAACATATGAACACATCTGATGGAATGAAGACACGGGTCTCACACTTGTGGGAATGAACCGTAATCGACATATAAGACCATGTGACCTACTATTTAAAATTTAACATAACCCCTTATATTTGCGTGAGGAGACCACATGCTGGGTGGAAATCCATTATATTGCATGCATCATCATATAACATAATTGGCCTGCGTGGATCCACTAGCCTAGCCTACAAGAGCTCATATGCTGTCACATAGTTAATGGGCCAAAGGGTTACTTCTATAGTTCCCTTACTGAACCTTATCTCAATGCCTTATTCAGTGTAAGTCATCCCATGGAATACTTTAAAAGATGTACATAATTAAGTAATGTCACTTAGAATCATAAGTAACAATTTCTAAGAGAAGCTCAAAATGTAGGAACCACCAAGAGAGAATTGTCAGTTCACATTGGGGACAGTCATGAACATCTTTTAAGGGCATAATTTATATTTTTATATCTTTGATAGGATCATTAACTTAAAAACTTTATTTTATGCCCTTGTCATCATTGTGTTATCATGCAAGAAGCACCGTAAACTTAATGGGCTAGTGCACTAATTAGGAAACTCATGTCAAAAGAGTAAAGCATGAACATAGAAAAATATGGTTATTCTAATCATATCAATCAACACAAATATCGTCATTAAAACCTTAATCATTGGGATCATTAACATCGACTTAAAACTCATGAAAATACATATTAAATCATAGCATGATAACATTGGAGATACAATACATAGTAATACATCATAAAATCATCATTTAAAATGATCAACATGCATGATGGGATTTCAAGAAACTTAAAGAAAAGGTAAAAGCTTTAAAGAAAGGCTTTGTGGGTGAAAGGAACACATAAATCAACTCATATACTCTTGTTGAATTTTAGGAAGAAGAAAATTGAAGCCTTTGGAAACAATCTTAAGACCCTAGCCTTTTTCCCTTTCCTTCAAGAAAGAGTATTCTCCTTAGAGATTTTGGGAAAATGGGGGAATAAATGGGATGGGGAATCCATAGGAGTTTGGGGTCTTCTTAGTTCTTAGGAATCATAAAAATAATATAGTTTTAGCACTATGTTATGCAAAAAGGAGCAAAATTCCCTTCATTAAAATTGCCAGATGCAATCTACGAGATCCTGATCAAGAGTCGTAGACTGAAATATGAGTCATGGTTCATGTGAACGTGCTCTCCTTTTCCAATTTTTAAAGTATGGTTACAAACCTACCAAACCACCAAACTAATCTATAGGTCATGAATCAATCCACATGTAAGGACTCAGATGTTGTACGACCTTAATTGAGCTTAGAATTTTTTGTTCTGAAAAGTATTGGACTGAGGTGCTGTTTCATGGAAGACTTCACGATCCGTCTGAGTCTATATGGACCATGTGGAGCCTCCTTGAAGTGACCCTTGGCTTTGAGTGGGTATTATTTTCCATAATGTGGAAGTTTGAGATTAAGGCATACCATACTTGGACCCCAGATGATCCGTGTGAGGATTTACAATCCGTGTGGTGGAGCGTATGGTAGTGTTGGTCTTCAAAATTCATATTTGTAGCCAAGGCATGTCATCCAAACACCCTCACAAACCTTTTGTCCCTTCATGGTTTGTGAGGCCATCCCGTATAGGTGTCATAGTAAACTTCTTCTAAGTATTAGATCACTGTCTCGAAACATTATTATGAAGAAAGGGCCATATCATAGACATTTATGTATTCACATTTTTGTCATATCCTATCAAAATCATATACATAAATTTAATTGGGCTTAACCTACTTCATAATCTTCATAAATCCAATGCTCATGAATGGATATGCCATAAATGATGTGAGATTAGCATGAGCAATGTAGATTCGATCTAAAATCAACAATATAATATGAAATTCAAGTAAATCCATAAGTAAAATCAACATTCGAATCATAATATTGATTACCCATGCTTCAATTGAATTTAATAAACAATAACCTTCAAAACTCATATGTAAAGTAAGCCAAATTCCATGAAATTAAAGTAAAAAGCATTTGGGTTTTCTTGGTTGAAAGGAACCATGAATCAATCACACATACCATATCTAATGAAGGAGATTCAAGAAGAAATTTGATAAATAAAAAAGTTTTTCCTTGATTCCCAAGCTTAGTCTTCACAAGAGCTTTTGAGATAGCTCTTAAGGAGAGTTCAATATAATTCTAAGTGCAGGAATGAATTTGAATGAGAGAAATAAAGTATAGGTATTTGAATGTCTTTAGTTAGCATAGAAAGTCACAAAAGACCCTTAGGATAAACCATAATTATGAAAATATCATTAATGAAATGAGAAGAAAACTTAAAGCCAAGGGTGTCAGAGAGAGGTATATGATTCGTGTAAAGGCATACTGACCATATAAGGGGTCCGTGATCTGACTATTTAAAAACAATTCTTCCTGAGGATGGTTCGAGATGGTAATTCAATACTTAGAAAAATTCATTGTGGGCATCCATATGGACGACTTCACGGTCCATACCAAGGCATATGGACCTTATGCCTCCTCCATACCAATTCACTTAGAAATTTGAGCATTTTTTGTGTTTACACCACTCCATATATGTGTATAATCTATTCCTATGCATGAGAAATATGATTTGATTTATGATTTGTCTTTTTAGCCCAAGTATGAATGATTACGAAATATGTTTGGCCTTTAAGCCCAAGTGTGCATCGAAATGAATTGAAATGACTCATGCCTCTTTTGAAAGCATGTATATGAATAAGTATTTTTGTGGGATGTTTGACCTAGCACTGAATAGTTGGTTGTGTAAGGGCTATCCTCAAGAGTCCTCTCCCATTCCTTGAACTATGTGCCAATAAAGGCATAATAGCCATTACCAAAAAGATGGGGTCATAAGGAATGGTTACACACTTTCATATGCTATGATATATTTTGATATGGAAATCCTTCTGAAAAGATGTAATCATAAGAAAGGTGTCCATCATACTGAAAAAGATGGGGTCATAAGGTATGATATAGATTACTCTTGGCAAGTAATCTTCTCTTACCTATGGGAGGTCTACATCAGGCGAATTCACATAATAGCTCGCATGAGTTC
>DF359004.1:46369-65633 GCA_000787875.1 Solanum virginianum | reverse complement strand
TGGATCCATCGAACATCGGTGGGCTCATTCCTCTGAAATCCCTAATCTTAGAAGTCGGAGTGGGAGCTTGAGAGGCTTGAAGCCTTAGTTAATTTTGTTGGTCATAGAATGAGCCAACATTGTAATAGAATCTCAAAACTCATCTTGGGCTACTCCGCCTCCTTGAGGTGTGGGAGGGGCTAGTTGCTCCTTGGGTATACGAGCTTTCCATTGTCTCCCTCTTGGAATCAGTATGATCTTGAAGAGCAAAGAGCATTCATTAGGGGAAAATCCCTACACATACATCTAAATCATGATATAGAGCATGAAGAAGAGAAACATTTCCTAAATGCCTCATAGTCTTTCATTCATAGTTGTGGCATGCTTCACAACCATGAATAAAAGTCTAATTGATGTAGTATGTTGAATTCTGAAGACCATTAATAACCTAGTGTTCTGATACCAAGTTTGTCACGACCCAAGCCTAGGGCCTAGATGTGACATGATGAATGGGGAACCCGAAGGGTCCCCAAACAAGCCTCTTAGCATATCATTTACACATTCTTGGTTGCGGAAGTAAAATAAACATCACATGATATAATAAAAAGGAAATAGGATTAAGGAAAAGTCTTTGATAATCATAAAAGCATAAAATAGTTAACCTCATAGTATAAGTACATCAAAATATGCAACAATACCTCTAACATGGAATGGAGCAGGGGCTAAGACACTTTCTGGGCTCACCCTCATAGTTACAAGTATTCAACATAAAGAAGTCTCAAAGTAGCAAGAGTAAAATAGATTGTTTCCTTGGAATTGAGGACTCGCCAAAGCTTATCTTTAACGTACCGAATGGAGGATGATTGAAAGGTTCTTTAGTCTCTACATGGTAATATCATATAGGCGTAGAGTATGTGTTAGTATGTTTGAACATACTAAGTATGCAGGATGCAATGCAATAAGACATAAGCTAATATAGTCAAAATGCCTAATCATAGGCAATGTATATATAAAATCTCAACATGGCATGCATGATCAATGCTTCTGGTAAAACATGCTTATAAAACATCTAACTTGCATAGTGCATATTACATATGTGGGAAGAGACCTAAATCGAGCATAGAACAAGCTAGCTACTATATGGAATCCAAGGCATGTCACCCCTTTAGTAAGGTGATTAAGGTATGTCACCCCCTCAATAAGGTGATCGAGGCATGTCACCTCATCGGCATAGTGTGGTATAATTGCCATGGTATCCATAAAATGAATAATTGGAGGCATGTCACCCCCTCATTAAGGTGATCGAGTCATATCACCCCCTCAACAAGGTGTGGTATAACTAGATAGATCTACTAGAAAGCCATAAAAGAAATCTTGTATAACCTATGGTGGTACATAGTTTAGAGATTAAGACTTTATATAAGGACCCATTGAGTTGAGACCCCATATTAAACCTCAATTGGTGCTAAGTCTAATCCCACAAAATACTTGAAATAATCATACTTTAGGCACAACATAAAGAACTTGTCAGAGACATAATAACATGACTTGAGTAGCCTATAAACATGCTTGACCTCTAATAGTGAGCCTAACTTAAGCATAAAAATAGATAACAATCATACATGATCCCTTATTTTAATATGAAGGACTCACATGAGGTAAAAATCTTGAAATAAGGCTTAACTTGATACTTGCAACATCATAGATAATGTTCATGAATTCAGTACATACTTTAATCATCATGAAGTTAACTTGTAAATCATGAAATAGATCATTAATAATTTAAGAATTCATGACTTGACATGGTCAGTTCATGATACTTGTTCAAAATCATGCATTTCAAGTGTGAAATAGGAGGAGTAAACTTAATGCATATCAACCCATCAACATATAATAACACCCTTATGTAGGGTACTTTGAAATCCATCACAAAAGCTCATGATAAGGCATAGCCTCATAGCTCAAAACATGTATAGTTCCAATAGATAAAATCAAATTATGATATAAGCTTGAAATAGATAGTCATGCATAAACAATCAATATTTCATAAAAAAGCCAACATAATTCATGCTTATAACTCATAATAAGAGATACCCATAGGCAATACAACTTAAAAACATTTAATTTTTATGAAAACGCAAGGTTAGGATCCATGGGTGAAAGGGAACCAATGGATGAAACCCACATACCTAAAACTTGGGTTTTCTTGATGAGCTTGAAGTGAATGCTTGAGTTCCAAAGTTAAGCTTGAAATCCTCGAATTTGGAATGAGATATTTGGTTAATTCTTAGAGAGTTCTTTATGTGTATTTTGAGTGACATATAGTTGAAAAATGGTTAAATACGGGAGATTTCATATTTTAGTGGGTATCGTGCTATTACCCCAATTCCATTGGGCATATAAGAAAAACTATGGAAATTTTTGTACTGCTCCACAACTGGTCCGTGATGTGAACAAAATGCGAGGAAGATTTTACAATACTCCGCCCCCCTGGCGGATCAAGGCAAGGGCACAGATGCTCTCTAGAAATCAAAAATTAGTGAAAATTATTTTTTAGTGTTGGTCCTCCAAAATTCAAGTTATATCTTTTTCCCACTTAACTTTGACCCCTGATCAAGAATATGAAGATGGATTTTTGATATCATGCACAAAATTTAAGATATATAGAAGTTACGATTATGGGCATTTCTAAAGCACATTTTGGGGAATTTCACTCACCACCTTCGTTGCCCTAGATTGAGATCCCTTTGGATTAACATATGTTGAAGTCTTTTATGTTTTGTGAAGATATCTACATGAACCCTGTACAAGCAGTGACACCAAATCTTTAATGCAAACACCATGACCGTAATCTCAAGATCATATATTGGGTAGTTCTTCGAATACATCTTCGATTCACTTGTGGAATAGGCAATTACCTTAGAATGTTTTATTCACACACTATAACCCCCCTCATGAATATGGGCCTGAAAGACTGGAAGTTAGGAATTTCGCTGATGGTTTCATCCTACGAACCACTCTATGACCTGTAGAAGGAACCATAGCTCATAGGTGGGCTCATGGAGTTGTCCAGTGAAACTAAAAAATTAAAGGAATTCTAGAAATTGACTTACATTTTACCAAGACAGACCATATAAGAAACCAAAGCCCATCAAAATATTTCTTAGAAAGAGGCCCTAAAGGACCTAAAATTTTCTAAGTTTGGAACGCTTCCATGGAAGGTCTTACAGCCCATACATGGAACTATGGGTTGTCCTGCATGTCCGTGGGGTTAAGGATATAAATTCTAGAAACCCAAATTTTGTGAGTTGAAGTTCTATGAGATGGAGTGTAGTCCTAAGTTTATCAATGACCCGTAGAAAGGGTTTCGTGGATGGTTCTGGCAGTTTTTAATGAATGGTGCTTTTGACATTTCCAATTTATATTAGTCTTAAACTAAATCATTTTGGCTATCTGAATTGACTTAACTGACTTGGTCCCTATAAGTTCTATTCCTAAACTATTCAAAGCCTTTAATCCTTAAAATTTCTCTCAATGGTTCTTAATATTTCTCTCTCTAAGTCAATGATTCCATTGGAGCTAGGGCTTGAAGGTTTGGTTAAGCTTTTCTAGATTTTGTTCTTCAATTCTAAGGATTCTATGTGAAGTATGTAGGACTTCATTCATGGATTAGTTTCATCGTTGAAGCCATATTCAAAACTCCTTTTTATCAATATTTCATGATGATTTCTCATAGATTTTTAAGCTATGATTCCTAATGCATGGATTATGGTTCCTATATGATGATTATACTTATGCTTGATGGATTATGATGAATTACATGATATATATGATTTTTTAAGTAAAAGTATATGATTTCACTGTATGCATGATTAGGGTTTAATGATTTGATGTGGGTTCTTTTGTCAATAATCTAAATTGATTTAATTGCATGTTTTCTCCTATAAAGCTTATCCAATTGCATGATTTTGACTTAATTTTTTATAGAAAACCACACTTAGCCCTAGTCTCTTATATTAAAGTTATGGATTTTCATGTTGATGATCCCAAGTATGTAAAAATCATATTTTGTGATAATAATGATGTTATGGGAACAACAATGATGATACTATAATAAAGAGGGAGATGAAAACCTATACATTTACGATTATGATGTTAAGGTAGGAATATCTACCCACATTATGATGAAAAGCAAAGAGATGAACTATTTTTTTGACATGATATTTTAATGAAATTTATGATAATTAATTTATAAGTATGAAAGTATGATTTTCATGAAGCACGAACTATGTTAAAAGCTATGTATATGTATGATTTATGTATTCTGTGACATAGGAGTTAGAACCGAATGAGAATGGGGGTGGGTACTTGACTTAAGAGCTCCTTAATATAAAGCATAACTCTTCCATAACTACGTTCCACCATAGGTGGCATGACCCAAAATAGGTCCTAGATGTGACACGATGAATGGGGAGCACGAAGGGTCGCCAAACAAGCCTCTTAACTTATCATTACACACATTGGTCACGGAAGCATTTCAATGACATAAAAGAGTAGAATTAGGGGCAATGGGACTAACAGGAAAGCTTGCACAACAACATAATTTAGGGACAAAGAATCAACACTCTTATCATATATACATTATATGTGCAACAATACCTCTACTACATAGATAAGATTGGGGGCCCAGACAAAGCAACTATGCTGACCCTCATTGTCTAAATAAAAAGTAAAGAAGAGTGTTCAATACATACTAAGAGAAACATATACTAAGGTCCCCGAAGTAGAGGACTTATCAACTAGCTTGAGTAGTACCGAACTAGCCATGTGGAGGAGAAGAATGCTAAACTTGGCTTTCGACCCCTAAATGGTGATATCATGTAGGTAAGAGTATGAGTTAATACGTTTTAATGTACTAAGTAAGTAGGATGCAATATAACAATAGATAGGCATCATAACCAAAATGTATAGTATTAAGGAATAGGCATAATATAACAATATGGCATGTATGATCAACGCTTAACTAAAAACATGCTTAAGTAAAATATACTTAATTAACTCATACTCATATAGGATATCATATGTGAAGAAGAGACCAAGCTAGTTGTTCAAGGTGTAAAACCCTTGGTGGTTGTGTGTTATAAGCCCTTCACATGGTTGATGGTAATCACACCTTACCTACACGGTGACAAAGTATAAACCCCTCACATGGTTGATAAGTATAAACCCTGAACATGGTTACCCGGGCTCTTATACCCTCGGATCGAGTATGGTCTAATGGAACACTTTATATAGGTATATCATATGCATAATCTCATTTCATCATCATATCGGCATTCATATCATATCTTATGCTTTAAACTTTTAACTCCTCAAGAAACCACATCTAGAAATTTTATCAAACACTTGGTGGGTATGTAATGCTAGTATAAAACCATACAATTTAGAGATAAACTCATGGAAGAAACTCCATTTTAAAACCATCAATCAACACCTTGCAATACCCTCGAGCAATATACATCAAAACCCCTCATCAAATCTTACAATAGGTCCAAGATTTATAGCTCAAAACATAGCAAAACAATCACATCTTTACATAGTTTTAACATAGTTCATTGACATGTTCATAATAGTAAACCCATTTGTAAAATCAACTTTAAGTCCAGCAAATTGAGTAAAAATGAGATTAGGGCACCATGGGTGGAAGAACCCAATGGCTAAAATCTACATACCTTGATCTTGGAGGGTTTCTTGAAAAAGATTTGAAATGGAGGCTTGAAGCTTGAATGAAATCCTTAGATCCGAATGAGTTTTGGGACACTTGAATTTTGAGGTGGACTTGGGGATTGACTTGGTTACCTTGAATTCCACAAGACTTCTTGAAAACCTTGAGAATAGATGGAGAATTTAATGAAGATTAGAGAGGATTTTGAGAGGTTTTTAGTTGATTTTTAGGGCTTAAAATGGCTAGACAATGAGGGATTTTCATTTATATAGGTATAGGAATATTACCCCATTGCGCTGGAGTACAAAAGAGCAAACTTTGGAACTTTTTGAGCTGGTCCGCATTAGGTCCGTGTCGCTGACCTGTCGCGAATAGCTACTATTTTTGTAAAGTTTCACCAAAAGTTATTTTTCTTGCCACGGACAAAGTATACTTTGTAGGTACTCATTTTCTTATGCAATATTACCCTATGAACAAGAATATGCAGTTGGATTTGCAAAATTTTGCATAGAATGTGAGAAATTGAAATAAAAATACATCATAGGACCTTTTGGAACTACGTGGAAGGGTGTTTAAATATCTCCGATTTGAGATATAAGGGAATTATGATTATGGGGGTATTTCTAGGCAAGTGTGGGTTGTTACAATTTCTCTCCCTTGGGAACATTCATCCTCGAATGTCAAAGAAACGAACATAAAAAGAGTAATCATGGAAAACTTAGCCCCAAAAATAATGAAACAATACATTTAAAATGCCATTTTCAAAATCTCAACAAAAGTGTCAAAAATCATCATAAACTTTTCAACATGAACATGGATGCATGCTAATGACATAGGGGCTGAAACATAAGACTTAAAATCATAAGAAGGGGTTCAACATGTTATCATAAGCTTGAATAGAATGAAAGAGATACAAATATCGCTTTTCCATTCCCGCTCCGAATCCCCAAGAGACACTTTTGATTTGATGATTCTTCCAAAGGGCCTTGACGAACACTACCCCCTTACCAATCAAGTTATTCGATCCTTCCATCCAGTACCTCCACGGGGACCTCTTCCTCAGGCAACTTATCTTCCACAAAAACCACTATCTTACGAGTTCTATAACACTATAGTCACCACCACATCCCTGTAACCTAAAAGCACAAAAAATTGCACAAACCATAACAATACCATAGGCAATTCCCAAACTTATACAACCTAACCAACCTCCCTTTACATTCTATAAGGACCCACAATCCTAAATTCAATTATCAACCTTAAATACACCTAACCCACTTGGTACCATAACCACCATCTTCCCCTAGGGAGATAACCCCCACTCTGTCATTTTCTCACCCAAAACTTCCAGCTCTAATAAGGCAAAATCAAGGCCTTGACTAATCCAAACCTATCAACCCAAGAAGATTTGGAACCATCAAGAATGCTACACCACCATGCTCAACTTCCCTCAACTTAACCTCCAATCTAATCAACCTGTAGACCTCATTAGTCTCCTCTTTGCCATCCTCAACAAACATGCTAGGCTACCTAGAGCACTGACCACAATATTAGCCTTACCGGGGAAAAATAATTCACACTAATTCATAATTCTTAAAGAATTCTAACCACCTTCTTGCTATCCACAATGGACACCTATCATATTTAGCAAACAATGTCTCATCCTCCACGACTAGCAACACTACCCCCAAATGATTCACAAGCTCTAAACAAATCAATACCTCATCACCAGAGACTACCACAAACATATCAAGGTAGGGTTTTAAGACCCTATTCAAGAAACCCACAAACACCACCTGTGCATAAGCTAACCAAACAACTCCATCAATATTCGAAATGCTTACTCATAGTCAAAAAAGACACTTAGGGGTATCATCTACCCCCACCTCACTTGGGAACAAAATCCAAAATTCAAATCAACCTTAGAGAAGTGAGTAACTCATTATAGTTGACCAAGTAGATCGACCATTCTTACCCATCATATTACAACCTTACGGGTCCTACACTCATCGAAAGCATGCTATGCAAATAGCCAAACCACCTCAAGACCTCCAACACACCAAGCTAAGTTCAAGTCCTACACTCATCGAAAGCATGCTATGCAAATAGCCAAACCACCTCAAGACCTCCAACACATCAAGCTAAGTTCAACCAAGACCACAAGACAAGGCTCGATGCAACAAGAATATAGGGCAATCCTTATAGATCCCCCCTCTCAATCCATCGGCGTTAAGTCTTTATCCCATAAGAATGCTTATAATATACATATACATACTTTTAAAGAGGCAATAGTCATTTTTTCCAAATCATTTTAATGCACCATTGGGCTTAAAAGCCAAACATCATTCACAATAATTCATACTTAGAGTCAACAAAATCATAATTTCATAGTCATAATACTCATACATAGGAATATCCCATTCATACACAAAATGATGCAATCAACCAAAATGCTCAAAGAGCCCAAAACCAAAGACATATATGTGATTCACAATATTTTCATAACTAACATTTTATCAAAATCATATCATAAAACAAAACTGGGGTTAACCCGTAACATAATCTTTTAAAATAATCTATGTATATGAATGCATATGCTATGATCAATGAGGGTGTGACATGGGTAATTAAGAATCAATCCAAAATCAATATTTATAATATGAAATTGAAGTGAAAAACATATTAACTCCACATTTAAATCTGTAGTGTAATCTGTCATGCATAAATGATTCAAACAGGGAATATGCATACTTTTAATTTCGTAAACCCAAAGTAAATCCTCATATAATGGTTTGAATCACATTAAAATCATCAAATAAGCACCACCCATGATTCAATAGAATTTTAGGAATCATAATATTTAAAACCCCAAATTAAAGTAAGCAAAATCCATGTAGGTTTTCTTGAAATTTATTTTAAGTCTCCTTGATGGGAAGGAATCAAGGATCAACCCACATACCTAAGACTTTAAGTTTCTTGAAATTGAGTTGTGAAAGGCTTGAGTTGGAAGGAACCAAGGATCAACCCTCATACACATGAATCCTACTAGGCACCAAGGAATAACACGAGAAATATTAATTCCCAAACCTATCAAATCACCCCACTCAACACGTAGGTCACAACATTGGCCTTACTTAGGGTCAGCTAAGTCATAAGAGAATCATTAGAAGAGAACTTACTAACAAACTCCAGTAATAGCCCGCTAAGCCCAAGAAGCTCCTAATATCCAATAGGTTCAAAGGTCTACGCTAATCTTTAATCACCTTCATCTTACTAAAGTCCACCTTAATACCATCACCCGACACCGGATGACCTAGAAAGAAAACCTCTTACAACCAAAATCCCCATTTCTCCTATTTAGCATCCAACTTTCTTCTTTAAACTTTTTAGTACTATCCTCAAGAGACTCACATGCACTACCTTATTAGGGAACACAAACCATCATATCATCACAAAAACCACCATAACCCTATTAGAATAGGGACTAAAGATCTTACCTATGAGACTTATAGGCATAACCAGTGCACTAGTCAAACGAAAAGACACTACCCTAAATTCAAAATAATGGAAAGGACATTCAAAGCCTCATCTACCACCAACAACAATTCTTTAGACAAAACAACTTAGGTTCAACACCTTCAATTCCTACAAGATGATAAACGCAACCCCTTAGAGACCAATTGTACCTTAAGATATGAAATGCACCTACCTCCCTAGCTACCGTTTGACAACCTCCCATTCAAGGATGGGCTCATTAGGGATTCGGGATCTAACTCTACGGGTTCCTCCACCCATGAAGACACAACATGCATGCAACCATTCCATCCCTATAATGATATCAAAATCCACTATACTAATTTGAACAAGTCACAAAGCAAGACCTAATGCAATAAAAACTCAGATAAATACCAATAAATCTCCTAGCAACCATATACCCAACAAAGAGATAAACATCGAAGGTTCACATCACAACTCAAAAAACACAAGAAGCCCACTATCAACCAAAAGTAATAATGAAAGAAATAGTGAAACTCGGATCCATCAACATCAAAACCTTCAACTTACCTTCCTTTTCCTTCCTGTTTGAAGTGACCTGATTCACTAGAAGAGCAAAGAACATTCGTTAAAGAGGGAAACCCTATCTTGCTTCTAAAGCGTGACAACATGATCTACTAGAAGAGCAAAGAACCTTTATTAGAGGAAAAAGCCCCATCACACTTCTAAAGCATGACATAGACCATGAAGAAGGAATATATATTCTAAAACATCTCATAGCCTCCTACTCATAATTGTGGTGCACAACACAACCATGAATAAGACTCTAATTGATGTGGTGTGTTGGAATCTGAGGATCTAACAACCTAGTACTATGATACCAAGTTTTTCACAACCCAAAATAGGGCCTAGACATGACAGGATGAATAGGGAACCCGAAGCACAACATCATAATCAAGGGACAAAGAATCAAGGATCATATCATAGATACATAGCATGTCCTACAAATCCTCTACTACATAAATAAGAGTGGGGGCCCAGACAAAGCAACCGGGCTTACCCTCATAGTTTAAATAGAAAGTAAAGAAGAGTGTTCAATACATAATAAGAAACATATACTAAGGTCCCGAAGTCGAGGACTCACCAACTAGCTTGAGTAGTATTAAACTAGCCACGTGGAGGAGAAGGATGATCAACTTTGGCTTCGACCCCTACATGGTGATATTATGTAGGCAAGAGTATGTGTTAGTACATTTAAATGTACTAAGTATTTAGGATGCAATTCAACCATAGATAGGCATCATAACCAGAATGCATAATATTAAGTAATGGGCATAATATAACAATATGGCATGTATGATCAATGCTTAAGTAAAATATGCTTAAGTAACTCATACTCATATAGGATATCATATGTAAAGAAAATACCAAGCTAGTTGTTCAAGGTATAAACCCCTTGGAGGTTGTGTGGTATAAATCTCTCACATGGTTGATGGTAATCACACCTTAGCAACATGGTGATGAAGTGTAAACCCCTCGCATGGTTGATGAGTATAAACATCCAACTTGGTTACCCAACCTCTTGTCCCCCAGGATTAGGTATGGTCTATTGCAACACTTTATATATAGTATATCATATACATAAGCTCATTTCATCATCATATAGTCATTCATATAATATCTCATGCTTTGGACCTTTAACTCTTCAAGAAACCACATCCGGACATTTTATTAAACACTTGGCAGGTGTATAATTCTAGTATAAAACCATTAAATTTAGAGATGAAATCATACAAGAAAATATATTATAAAACCATCAATCAACACGTTGTAACACCTTCAAGCAATATACATTAAAACCCCTCATCAAATCTTATAATAGATCCAAGATTTATAGCTCAAAATGTAGCAAAATAATCACAACTTTACATAGCTTTAACATAGTTCATAATTGTAAACCCATTTATAAAATAAACTTTAAGTCATGAAAATTGAGTAAAAAAAAGATTAGTGCACCATAGGTGGAAGAATACAACGGCTAAAACCTACATACCTTGACCTTGTAGAGTTTCTTGAAGAAGATTTGAAATAGACGCTTGAAGCTTGAATGAAATCCTTAGATGCAAATGAGTTTTGGGACACTTGAATCTTGAGGAGGACTTGTGGCTTGACTTGGTTTCCTTGACTCCCAACAAGACTTCTTGAAAACCTTGAGAATGGATGGAGAATTTGATGAAGATTAAAAAGGATTTTGAGAGGGTTTTGGTTGGTTTTTATGGATTAAAATGGCTAGACAATGAGGGATTTTCATGTATATAGGTATATCGTTATTACCCAATTTCTCTAGAGTGAAAAAGATCAAACTTCAGAACTTTTTGAACTGGTCCGCATTGTGGACCATTCGCGAAAAGCTACTGTTTTTGCAAAGTTTCACCAAAAGTTATTTTTCTTGGCACGAACAAAGTATACCTTGTAGGTACTCATTTTTCCACATAATTTTACCCTCTGAACAAGAATATATAGTTGGATTTGTGAAATTCTGCATAAATTTTAAGATATTGAAAAAAAATACATCATAGGATCTTTTTGAGCTACATGAAGTGATGTTTAAATGTCCCCGATTTGAGATATAAGGGAATTATCATTATATGGGTATTCCATGGGAAGTGTGGGGTGTTATAGTAGGGATGATGATTATGTGCCTATGTGGTATTACATTAGTTGATCCACATAAGTAAAATATATGCTGAAATAGGAAGGCTCCTATAAGGTTCATGTTAAAGCACTTGTCGAAATGGATAGATCCCATAAGGCAAGGTATAGTCTACCCTAGCAAAGTAAACTACTCTTTTACTCAGTGTAGAGGAAATATCAGGAGTTCATCTAATGGTCCTCATGGTATTATAGATCGATTATGGACTTATTCCCACATATGTAAGTTAAGGTTATGAATTGATGTAATAAAGGTTCATTTCGTAATCTTTAAGCTTGCATGCTCATGTATATTTTGTCCTTGTTATATTCATTATGATTATGTATATTGATATTATTATGATGTCCTTTGATTCATTGCGTACCTACATACTTAGTGTATTTCATATACTAACGTATACTTCTTTGCGTATATGATATAATTATGTACAGGCGAACAACGAGAAGACTGTTCCATTATGTAGCTAGATCCAGATTCTGAGCTTGAAGATTTATCGGTGAGTTCTCATTCTTCAAGAACAAGCCCCTTATGATGCATTCCTTTACATTGAGACTTTTATCATTTTCTATAATGTACATCTTGAGGGTGAGCTACTAAGCTATGTGCTAGATCCCACCGAGATGTAGAGGCATGATTTGGACCTAATAGATTGATGTATAACCCCTCATCGGAACTATAACATTCTTAATTTTTATATACGTTCGCATACTTATTATCTTATCTATTCTTATTTTACATTATGAGTGTTTATAATATGAACACGAGACATGGACAGGATGCCTTTGGGTGTCACATATACCATTTCTTGGGTAGACTCTAGAATTGGGTTGTGGCAAAAGCGGTGTCAGAGCATATGTTTTGAAAGCATCCTAAGAAGTCCAAAATGTCATGTTGAGTAAAGTCTTGTTCATTGGTGTGAAGCGAGCCACACCAATGAATAGGGGGGTATGAGATATTTAGCAAAACTTCACTTCTTTTGTGATCCATGTCATATCTGCAAAACTTCTATGTCCTAACGTTCATCCTTTGACCTTTTTAGAATGTCTCCAGGACGTCCTCCTTTGCCTAGGGGGTAAGGTAAATGAAGGCTAAGTTCCTCTGGCTCCACAAGGTCCTCAAGTCCCTTAGGTGGAAAAAGTTTCTAAGGATGAATTTAGAGCTTCAATCACTATGTTGGCTTAAGTCGTTGCTTCTCTAAAGATTCCTACTCCAGCGTGAGGATATGAGATTTTGCTAGGATGAAAGCCCTAGAGTTTCATGGTTATAAGACGGATAAGGACCTACAATAGTTCATTCATAAGTTGTATATGGTAGTGGAAATCACGGGGATGTCTTCTGAAGAGAAGGCTAAATTGGGTTCTTATTAACTTAAGGGAGTTGCTAAAGTTTGGTTTACTCAATGGAAGTCTAAAAGGGTTGATGAAGGCGCTACTGGTTAGGAAATGTTTAAGGCTGCTTTCCTTGGTTGTTTCTTCTCTCTTTAACTAGGGGAAGCCAAGGTAATGGAATTCATGGAATTTAAGCAAGATGGAATGAATGTGAGGGAGTATGCCCTCAAATTTACCAAGTGTTCTAAATTTGCTCCTTCCTTGGTGGCTAAATCAAGGGACTGCATGAAAAAAATAACTTTAGTTGTGTCCAACATGGTAAATATAGAGTGGAACGCCATGGTGCTCATTAAGGAAATGGGTATCTCTAGACTTATGACATATGCCGAACAAGTGGAGAGTGAGAAACTCTAAAAGATGAGGTCAAGGGAGTCTAAGAGGACTTTTTATATGGGTGAATTTTCTTATGGTAAGTACGGTGGTGACCGATTCCAACAAGGCAAAGGATCCTCAAAGGGTGCTACTTCAAGGTTTGGCAAAGAGAGAGGAGCCAGTTCTAAGGCTTAAGGTAATGTTGTGAAAGGTGGTGCTCTTTCTCCTAGGTGCCTTAGGTATGGAATGAAACATGTGAGATGTCACGACCCAACCCTGTGGTCATGACTAGTGCTCGGATTGGGCACCAAAACACAATAACAAAGCCGAGTTGCAAACAGATGATGTATATTTTTAAAAAAATCGGCAGAGCTTCCTTTGTTTTATGGACTATCCCAAAATAACCCTACACATCAGAAGATACCAACAGAGACCATACAGAGTCAACAGAACAACATATATACATATACAGGCCGACAAGGCCACCATGGCGGGTACAGCCGCCTAACATACACATCATGCAAGTCTAATCAAATAGACTGGGCACAACCCATATATATATGTCCATAAACCTCTAAACAAACTGACAAAATCATAGGACGGGACAGGGCCCCTCTCTACCCTCAAATAAATATATACAAAGCAATAAGCGAGGGTATGTACTAAAGGTAGGCTCCGAAGTAGGGGGAGAACTCCAAACAGCAGAAGGGTGTCCTAAGCTGGTGGGTTACCAAACTGTACGTCAATACCTACGACAATGAAATGCAGCCCCCGAAGAAGGGGGGTCAATACAAAATACGTACTGAGTATGTAAAGCGGAATGTACAGAGCATAAACTGGGTAATAATCAAAACAAAAATATGGAAGGCAAATGCATATCCAAAAATATTAAAATGTTTACTTTCAAAATACAAATCATGCATAGGGCCGACAAGGCCGCCATGGCGGGTACAGCCGCCCAAGATACACATCATGAAAGTATAATCAAATGGACTGGACACAACCCATATATATATGTCCACAAACCTCTAAACAAACTGACATAGGATGGGACAGGGCCCCTCTGTACCATCGAATAAATATATACAAAGCAACAAGCGAGGGTATGTACCAATGGTAGGCTCCGAAGTAGGGGGAGCACTCTAAACAGTAGAAGGGTGTCCTAAGCTGGTGGGTTACCAAACTGTACGTCAGTACCTGCGACAATGAAATGCAGCCCCCGAAGAAGGGGGGTCAATACAAAATACGTACTAATAATACCAGAAAGTTGCAAATCTCCTAATCCCCATCACATATAACAACACGGCATGACACCAAACACAACATAATGCCAAACAAAAGTGGAACCCATCCCTTGGGCGAGGTTCGGTGAACCATAAACACAACATAACACCAGAGTATATCATAGTGCGCATGAGAACCAACCGGCTTGGGAACCGACGAACGATATCATAGTAGGGATGAATGGAGTAGTGAGTAATCATATGCATAAAGTTATCATCATAAATCCAAAAGATAAGTAAAGTAGTCATATTTGAAATCGAAATAACAATTATTACATATTCTTTCAAATGTTACCGAAATACATAAAAGGGCATTGCGGGACCCATAGATGGTGGAGACCCGAGCTGGCCTAGTTTATGGAAAACATACTCATCCTAGATCATACAAACTCTTATGAGAAATTTCAAAGTAATTCGAGCTTTTCTGTAAAAGTTATGTACTTTTGTAGTTTGTAATCGTTAAAGAATAAGTTCTTTAAAAACTTGTCAGCTTTCACATATCCTTTGCAACTTATGAAATCCAAGGCATAAAGATCAATATTATGACATATTAACACAAGAATACTAAGGAACAAATGCAAATCAAAAGTAAGTTCGGATTGTGAGAATAGAGTTTCCTCGAGGCTCGTAACATAGCCTATTTTAACTAAAACATGCCAAAAGGAAAGGTTGTATACATACCTCAAATGCTCTCCAATATAATCCAATGCAAGTTAAATCCAACTTATGCTTCGGACTACCCATGGTCTATAACAAGCCATAAAATGCCAAACAATTAGGTAAAGAATTTTTTTGCATTAAATTCTAACTTTGCCCTTAATTCTACAAAAATTTGGGCAGCATTTCCCCTGAAAATATGCCACCCCGAGAATTCAACTCGGCCCAGTCAATCAATAACAACAACAATAACAACCTAGCAACATCAATAATTAATTTAAAAGTAACATAACAACAATAACTCTCTTTATCATCATTAACAATATTCATAAATCCAGCTAGCACACTACATACACATATGAATGATTGGACAACAACCTAACAACATTAATAATTAATTCGAAAGGCAATATAACAACAATAGCTCTCTTTATCATCATTTAACAATATTCATAAATCCGGCTAGCACACTACATACACATATAGATGATTTCCAATCATTCCTCCACCCTACAAAGATCATAATATACTAACTAGGCGTCAATTTATAGTTCCAACACAACACAACTCATCACAACACATACATACTTCACACCGCCCAACCACTATCACATACAACTCACTTCCAACATTCCATATTTCATGATATTCCTCCATTTTAACATACTACAACATACTTACAATCTTTATAACATATAAAACAAGATCAAATCTTACCTTTCCACTTCAACACCATAAATAGGCTAGGGTTTCCAAAGGTGAAAAAATAGATGGTTAATTGCTCCAACAACACTTCCACGCTACTTAGGGACCTCAATATAGTAGGTTTGTATCAACAAATAATTTTTAGAAAGGCTAGAAAAGATTTTTCTTTTCCCTTGTGCTTGGCCGAGACTCTCTTTAACAGTTTCCAACTTTTCTTGCTTTGCTTCTTATATTTTTCTAAGTGTAAAATGATAAGGGAAAAGAAAGGGGTCATCTTGTATATATATACACATGAATTGGCCACTTTTCCATGGCCCACTCCATCTTGTTGTTCCGATTAAAATTTAACACAAATTTAGGTGGTGTTCTAATTAAAATTTAACATAAATTTATGTGGGTACACCTAATTAATTCATGATCTTCAACTTTCAAAAATTTCATTTTTGGTCCTAAACATTTCCTAGTTGATCCAATGAAGGACATACGGGTTTTAACATCCTCCCCTCCTTAGAACATTCATCCTCGAATGTTAAACCATCCTTACGAGTCATACAAACAATTTGGGGGAGTTTCGTGTTCAATTATCGCAACAACACATTCATTGGTCAACAATGTTTTTATCAAGCAATAAAGTCCGGCGAAGAATTGAATTACCTATAGGCACTGAAAACAAGTGAGGATACTTCTTCTTCATCTGCTCTTCAGCTTCCCAGGTCATTTCCTCTCGGTTATTATTTCGCCACAACACTTTAACAGAAGCCACATCTTTATTTTGTAACCATCTCACTTGACGATCCAATATGGCTACAGGCTGCTCTTCATAAGATAGTTCTTCTGTGACTTGGACATCATTCGTAGGAAAGATTCTGGAAGGGTCACCAATACACTTATAAAGCATAGAAACATGGAATATCGGGTGTATCGCTTCCAAATCAGCTGGCAGATCTAACTCATAGGCAACCTTGCCTATTCTATGAATAATCGGATATGGCCTAATATATATAAAACTGAGCTTTCCTTTCTTACTGAACCTCATAACACCTTTCATAGGTGATACTTTAAGGAATACCTAATCACCAATCTGGAACTCTAAATGCTAACAACGATTCTCTACATAAGATTTTTGTCGACTCTAAGTCGCTAATAACCGTTCCCGAATAAGTTTCACCTTATCCACTACTTCTTGAATTACGTCTGGGCCAATCAACTCAGTGTCTCCCACATTAAACTAATCGACCGGCGACCTACAGTTTCTACCATACAATGCCTCATAAGGTGCCATCTGAATACTGGAGTGGTAGTTGTTATTATAAGCAAATTAAATAAGCAGCAAATGATCATACCAGCTACCTTTGAAATCAATAACACAGGATCGCAATATATCTTCCAATGTCTAAATAGTATGCTCGGCCTGTTCATAAGATTGGGGGTGCATTGTTGTACTGAGACTCACCTGCATTCGCAACCCTGCCTGAAATGACCTCCAAAAATTTGTAGTGAACTGAGAACCTCTGTCAGAGATAATAGATATGGGAATACCATGAAGTTGCACAATCTCCCTGATATAAAGCCTAGCATAATCCTTAACTGAGTACGTAGTTCAGACCAGAAGAAAATGGGTTGATTTCATCATTAGATTAACAATAATCCAAATGGAATCATATCTCCATGGAGTGCAAGGTAAACCTATAATAAAATCCATATTAATAATCTCCCACTTCCACATTGGTATTTCTATCTCCTGTAATAGCCCACCGGGCTTCTAGTGCTTAATTTTAACCTGTTGATAATTCAGACATAGAGCGACGAACTATGTTATGTCTTTCTTCATACCATCCTACTAGTATAAACATCTGAGATCATGGTACATATTTGTAGACCCTAGGTGAATAGAATAGCGAGCACAATGTGCCTCGCCCATAACCTGTCGCCGCAAACCCACAACATCAGGTACACACAACTTGCCCCTGAATAATAACGCTCTATCAGAGGTAAATTCAAATGGGGTTTTTCCCTTTTTTAGGGCTATATCTCGGTATTGAGCTAGAATAGGATCCTTGTACTAATGCTGCTTAATCTCTTCTATAATGGAAGATTCAGCTATACCTCGAACAGAAACCCAACATCTCCAGAATCAGCCAAACGAACTCCAAGACTAGCCAGCTGATGAATATCGTAGACCATCTCTCTTCCCCCTGAAGGCGTGTCTGCTAAACTACCCATGGACTTGCGGCTAAATGCATCTGCCACAACCTTAGCTTTCCCAGGATGGTAGAGAATATCAATATCATAATCTTTCAGTAACTCTAACCACCTCCGCTACCGCAAGTTCAGCTCCATCCGCTTAAGGATGTACTGGCAGTTCTAAAGATCAGTGTAAATATCAACGTGAACCCCATATAAATAATGTCTCCATATCTTCAAGGCATAAATCACCGCAGCTAGCTCCAAATTATGAGTAGGATAATTCTTTTCATATTTCCTGAGCTGCCAGGAAGCATAAGTTATCATCCCGCCATGCTGTATCAACGCACATCCCTAACCTATACTAAAGACATCATAATAAATCACATACCCATTTGGACCGTCGGGAAGAGTCAGGACTAGAGTTGTAGTCAACTTCTCTTTCAGCAACTAGAAACCATGCTGACAAGCATCAGACTACTGGAATTTTACTCCCGTCTAAGTTAGTCTTGTCACATGCACTGAAATAGAAACAAATTTCACCACAAATCTTTGATAATAGCCAGCTAATCGCAGGAAGCTATGCACCTCTATTAGCATCGTAGGTCTAGGACAATTCTTTACAGCCTCAATCTTCTGGGAATCTACCTAGACGCCGTCGGCTCCTATAATATGCCCCAGAAATGCCACTAAAGACAGCCAGAATTCGCATTTAGAAAATTTAGCATATAATTTCTAATGCCAAAGTATGCCTATCACAGTTATTAGATGATCCACGTGCTCCTCTTCTAACCGAGAATAGACCTGAATGTCATCAATAAAC
>DF359004.1:33983-46269 GCA_000787875.1 Solanum virginianum | reverse complement strand
TATACCTGATTTATAAGATCCATGAATACGGTCGGAGCATTCGTCAGCCCAAAAGACATAACTCTGAATTCATAATGCCTATATCGAGTCCTGAATATTGCCTTAGGAATATCCTCCTCCCGCACTCGCACCTAGTGGTAACCCGACCGTAGCTCTATCTTCGAGAAATATTTATCTCCCTGCAACAGGTCAAACAAATTGTCAATCCTGGGGAGGAGGTATCTATTCTTTATCGTTACCTTATTCAGCTGCCGATAATCAATGCACATCTACAATGATCTATCTTTCTTCCTTACAAATAATATCGGAGCTCCCTAGGGTGAAAAACTAGGCCGAATAAACCCCTTCTCCAATAGATGTCTCAGCCATTCTTTCAATTCCTTTAATTTTGCTGGTGCCATTCCATACGGAGGAATAGAGATAGGCTGAGTGTCTGGTAATAAATCTACAGCAAACTCTATCTCCCGCTCGGGAGAAAGACTTAGAAGCTTATCTAGAAATATATCTGAGAATTCATTAACGACTGGGATTGACTGAAGAGTTGGTGCCTTTGCCTCCAAATCACTTACACAGACCAGAGAATAAATATAACCTTTTCTGGTCATTTTCTTGCTTGAGGTATGAAATAAATTTACCACTTGGCGATGTGGTATTACCTGCCTACTCAATAACTGGTTCCCCTAGAAATCAAAAATGGACTATCTTCTTTTGACAATCAATATTAGCCTAACAAGAAGATAGCCAACCCATACCCATAATCACATCGAACTCAGTCATATCTAACTTTAGCAGATCGGCCATTGTGCGGCGGCCACAAATAAATACCGAATAGTCTCTATAAATTTGACTAGCAATAATAGAATCTCCTACTAGTGAACTGCAGGGATGTGTGACTGGGGAGGATGTTTGCTCTGCTACTGCTGAGTCTGTCTGCCTTAAAAATCCCTGGAATACCCAGATGATCTAGCTCTCTTGGGATGGTCCCTGTCATCCACTCTATCAGGCTGGCACCCCCTGCGTCAGTCCTCCATGCCCTGGGTGTGAGCCTGAATACGGGTGATATCCATACCAATCTGGGTTGCCATCACTAACCAACTGTCGACATAATACTTTTCCAGCCCTACAATTTACTAGTGTATTCGGTCAGTCATGCTCGTAACATATATAGGCGCATATCTGGCCAGCGAATCGAACTCCAAGCTGTACTCCCTAACTGGCCTGCCCCATTGCTTTAATAGTAGGAATCTGTCTACTCTGGCTTGCCTCACCTCCAGAGGCAGAAAATAGGCTAGAAAAGCCTAAATAAACACACTCCAAATGGTTGGGGGGCACCCTCACCTCTGGACAACATCCACGACTCATACAAATTAGCTACTATGTCATACAATCGGTAGGATGCCAGCTTAACTGACTCTGTCTCAAATGCACTAATCAATCGCAGGGTCTGCTGCATTTGTTGGATAAACTCATGAGGGTCCTCTACAAGCTTGGACCCAAAGAACTCTAGTACGCTACATGTTAAAAATCACGAGCCCTCGAACTGCCATGGCAGCCTACCTAATCACTGCCTATGCCCTGTCTATGGGCCTGTCTTGACACTAGTCGGGTCAATAGCTGGACTGCCTCCCGTATGTCCCTAATCTCTACACCTAGCTGAGGGGCTGGAGGCTCTGGTACTCGAACCTTGGGAGTTGGCGGTATAGTCGAACTTGCTGTCGGAGGTGCAATACCGGGCTCACTCTGGGTATGAGCCCTAGTAGTCACCCGAGCTCAACTGGTCTCACCCACTGTTACTGAATTGTCCTTCTGGGCAGCTGTGGTCTTCCTCGGAGGTATCACCGAAAACAAAATATTTGGTCAGAAAGGAGTCATCCTAATAACACAGCTCTATCACACGATCTATCCTGCCATTTATCAATATCAACGTGGACCCCATATAAATAATGCCTCCATATCTTCAAGGCATGAATCGCCGCAGCTAACTCCAAATCATGAGTAGGATAGTTCTTTAACATTATAAATGTCCTGTAGCCTCCTGTTTATAGATGTGGAGCATAACACACCAATAAACAAAACACTACTAGACATGGTTTGTGGACATTCCTAGGAGGAACTGCTCTGATACCACTTTTATCACGACCAACCCTATGGGCTATGACTAGTACCCGAATTGGGCACCCAAACACAACCACAAAGTCGAGTTGCAAACAGATGATGTATATTTAAAAAAAATTGGCAAAGTTTTCTTTGTTTTATGAACTACCCCAAAATAACCCTGCATATCAGAAGATACCAATAGAGACCATAAACAGTCAACAGAATAACATATATACATATACGGGCCGACAAGGCCGCCATGTTGGGTACATCGGCCCAATATACAAATCATACAAGTCTAATCAAACAGACTGGGCACAACGCACACATATATGTCCACAAACCTCTAAACAAACTGACAGAATTATATAACAGGATAGGGCCCCATCATACCCTCGAATAAATATATACAAGGAAATAAGTGAGGGTATGCACCAAAGGTAGGCTCCGAAGTAGGAGGGGCACTCCAAACAGTAGAAGGGTGTCCTAAGCTAGTGGGTCACCAAACTGTACGTCAGTACCTGTGGGCATGAAACGCAGGCCCTGAAGAAGGGGAGTCAATACGAAATACGTACTGAGTATGCAAAGTAGAATGTACACAGCATAAATCTGGGTAATAATCAAAATAGAAGTATGAAAGGCAAATGCATATCCAAAAATATTAAAATATTTACTTTCAAAATATAAATCATACATAGGGCACAAGAACTATGGTCGCCCACCCGTCATTGGTGCCATAAGACAACATAACACTAGAAAGTTACAAATCTCTGAATCCCCATCACATATCACAACATGGCATGACGCTGAACACAGCATAATGCCCAATCACAGCTTAATGCCAAAAAAAAAGGAGAACCTGACCCTTGGGTGAGGCTCGATAAATCATAAACATAGCATAACACTAGAGTATATCATAGTACGTATGACAACCAACTGGCCTGGGAACCGGGGAGCGATATCATAGTAGGCATGAGCTAAGTAGTGAGTAATCATATACATAAAATCATCATCAGAAATCCAAAAGATAAGCAAAGTAATCATATTTAAAATTGGAATAACAATTATTACATATTCTTTCAAACGTTATCAAAATACATAAAAGGGCATCGCGGGAGCCACGAATGGTGGAGCCCCAAGCTACCCCAGTCTATGAAAAACATACTCATCCTAGATCATACAAACTCTTACGAGAAATTTTTAAAGCAATCCGAGCTTTTCTATAAAAGTTATGGACGTTTGTAGTTTGGAACCGTTAAAGAATAAGTTCTTTAAAAACTAGTCAGCTTTCACATATCCTTTGCAACTTATGAAATTCAAGGCATAAGGATTAATATTATGACATATTAACATAAGAATACCATGGAACAAATGCAAATCATAAGTAAGCTCGAATCGAGAGAATTGAGTTTCCTCGAGGCTCGTAACATAACCTATTTTAATTGAAACATGCCAAAAGAAAAGGTTTTATACATACCTCAAATGCTCTCCAATATAGTCCAATGCAATCTAAATCCAACTTATGCTTCGGACAGCCCATGTTCTACAACAAGCCATAAAATGCCAAACAATTAGCTAAAGAATTTTTGGGCATTAAATTCCAACTTTTCCCTTAGTTCTACAAAAATTTAGGCAGCATTTTCCCTAAAAATAGGCCACCTTGAGAATTCAACTCGGCCCAATCAATTAATTACAACAAGAACAAAAATTTGAAAGGCAACATAATAATAATAGCTCTCTTTATCATTATTTAACAAGGCTTAGACCAGTCATTAGTTGTGTTGAGGCAATCGGTTGCCGAAGATAAGATAGAGGTTTTCTTCCAAGGGGGAGATGGTGTAATTCGGTACCAAAATCGATTGTGTGTTTCGAATGTTGATGGTCTTAGAGAGATGATCATGAATAAAGCCTATAACTCTTATTCTTCCATACACCTAAGATCTACCAAAATGTATTTGGACTTAAGCAAAGTGTATTAGTAGCATGGTACAAAGAAAGACATAGCCAAGTTTGTACCCAAATGCTCTAATTGTCAACATGGGAAGGTGGAACATTAAAGGCCCAATTGCTTAGCCCAAAACATTGAAACCCCTACTTGAAATGAGAGAATGAGAATGTGGACTTTGTGATTAGGTTTCCCCATACTGAAAGAAATTTAATTCCATGTGGGTAATTGTTGGGAGACAAATTGGATCACTTCTTATCGGTTAAGACTATTTTTAATGTTGAAGACAATGCAAAGTTATATATTTTGGAGTTGGTTAGACCAGATAGTGTGCCTAAATTACCATGGGAGAATGACCATATGGGCTCACTGCTTATCGGTTGAGACTATTTTCAATGTTGAAGACAATGCCAAGTTATATATTTTGGAGTTGGTTGGAGGATTGTGTGCATGCTTTCGTCATAACAAATTGTGGTACCCAACTTACTTCTCACTTTTGGAGATCATCTCAAAAAGGCACTTGGTACTAAGGTAAAGTTGAGTACCACTTTTCATCCTCAATCCATTGGGCAAGCCGAGGGAATAATTTAATCCTTGGAGGACATGTTGGGGACTTGTGTATTAGAATTCAAAGAAAATTATGGTTATCATATAACACTTATTGAGTTTGCTTACAACAATAAATTTTATGCTAGAATTGGTATAGCACCATTTGAGGCTTTATATGGTAGAAGGTGTAGATCTCCGATGGGTAGTTTGAGTGAGATGAAGTTAATTCTATAGGCCTAGATTTAGTATTGGAGGCAAAATTTTGAAGATGGTGCAAAGTCATCAAAAGTCTTATTTGGATGTTATAAAGAGGGATCTTGAGTTTCTTATCGGTGATAGGGTGTACGCGAAGATTTCTCCTTTGAAGGGTGTAATGCATTTTGGTAAAAAGGGGCAAATTAAGTCCCCGATATGTAGGTCCTTATGATATTGTTGAACAGATTAGGAATGTGGCCTATAGATTGTAGTTGCCTCCAGATTTTAGCTCTATTCATTCAATTTTCCATGTGTTTGTGTTGAGGAAATTTCTTTGGGATCCTAGTACAATTGTGCCTTTGAAAGGTGTTGAGGTTGGGGAAAAAACTTATCTTATGAGTAAGTCTCGATTAAGATCTTGGATATGAAAGTAAAGTGGGTTCACAGCAAGGATGTGGCTTTGTTTAAGGTTCTTTGGAGAAATTAACATATTGAAAGTGCTACCTGGGAAGTGGGATAAAGTATGGTGCGACAATACCTCTATCCTTTCAAATCTACTCAAGCCTATGGTATTATGTTTTTCCTATATTCAATTGTGCTGATTCTTTCACTCTTGAGTTTCATGAAATGACATGCATACATATGTACTAGAATGATTTAAAGATGTTTTGAATGATTTAATGAGGTTTTCTATGAGTTTTAATGACCTTATGGTATTGGATGTACTATCGATAAACATGCTTTGTGTTCTTGTGTTGGATGTTTCATATTCAGGTCAAGCCTTTCAATCCTTGTTCTAGCACATTCGAGGATAAAAGTTCCTAAAGGGAAGATGATGTAAGGACTCGAACTTTGTATTGCCTTAATGGACCTTGGGAATTTGGTTCTGAGATTTGGACCTAGGTGAGGCTTCAAAGAAGCCTTCATGGTCCGTGTGAGGGTATACAGACCATGTGGAGGCTCATTGAAGTGCCCTTTGTCCTTTTCTTGGAAGTTTTGGCTTTCATGTGGATGTTTAGAACTAAGGTATACCATATAAGGACCCCACACAGTCCGTGTGCAGCTTCACGGTCCATGTGGTGGATCGTATGGTAGCCTTGGCCTTGAAAATCCACATTATTTAGCCAAGGTATTTCACATGGACCCTCTCATGAACTATATGGTCTTTTACGGTCCATAAGGCCTTCTATATGGGATCACCATCTCAGAACTTTGTTGATAGAGAATTTTTCTAAGTAAAGCTTCATGGGAGGCCACACGGTCCATGTAACCGTTCATAGGCCATGAAGCCCTCCGTATGGGTATTGGCATGCAATTTTTCTAAGTATGGATGGATATGCAATTCTTCAAGATCAAGCTAAGTTCACTTTCAAGTAGTAAATTCAAGCTTATTTATGTGTCTTAGGGTCATTGTAGGCCTTCTTCCTCAACCCAAGTTCAAACAGATTCCATTGGCTAAGTTTTTCACAAGAAACAATACAAGGGTCAACTTTAAATGGTTTTATACCTTAGTCCAAAATTGATTGAGTGACCCATAAACTATCAAATTGATACTTTTTTAATTAGCATTCCAATGAATCTGGTTTCACCTAATTCTATGTTCGGATCAAAAAGTTATGCCCATTTTTTGTAAAGCATGTCCATTCAAAGTTTCCTGTGAATTGGCTAAATAGGTTCTCATGGGAGGGTTCACGGTCCGTGAGACCTTGTATGGACCGTCAGACCTTCTCATGGGACTCCTGGCAATATATTTTATTCCGCTTCGTTAATGGTTTTTTGTTTGTGATTATGGCTTTTCCTAAGGGACTTTTGTGACTTCCTATGCTATCCTACGGCATTATAATGACCTAACCTCTTCTCCCCCCATTCAAATTCATTCTCACACTTTGAATTATTCAAATTCTCTTATCTGAAGAACTCCCCTCAAGTGAACCATTGGAGATTAGCTTGGAGCATAAGGAAAGGACTTCTTCTTCATCAAATCTTTTCCTATTTCTTCTTGGTTAGCTAAGATATGTGGGATTGATTCTTGGTCCCTTTCAACCAAGAAGACCCAAAGTATTTTCACTTGAATATCATAAAATTTTGTTTATTTTAAATATGGGTTTTGAGTATTACTATTTATTAAATTTAATTGAAATATGGGCTACGTTGTTGTTGATTTTCAATTGATTTAAGCCCTAAAATGTTGGATTGCATTAATATTATGAAGATTCGAATATAAATTGTCCTTATAAAGTTTGATCTAATCATGGCTGATCTATATTGTGATTTAAATGTGGATTTAATTATCAATTTACTTGAATTTCCTATTGTATTGATGATTTTAGATTGAATCTCAATTACATATGCTATTCTTACATCATTCAAGGCATATGCATTCATGAGCATTAAAATTTATGAAGTTTATGAAGTGGGTTAATGTCACGACCCAAGCCTAGGGCCTAGACGTGACACGCGAATGGGGAACATGAAAGGATCACAAACAAGCCTCATAGCATATCATTACACATCCTTGGTTGCGGAGGCAATTAAAATGACATCGAGAAATAAGCATAAGCAAGGGCATTAAGACTAAGGATGAACCTTCACATCACAACATCAAGAAACAAGAGAGTCAAGACTTATAACATAGATGCATAACATGTCCAACAACACCTCTACTACATAGATAAGAGCGGGGGCCAAGATAAGCAACCGAGATCATCCTCATTGTCAATATATAACCAAAAGGAAGATAGACTTAGTACATAGAGAGAGTTCATAAGCAACGTCCCCGAAGCTCACCCTCATACTCAATACATAACCAAAATAAAGATAGTCATAATGCATAGCAAGATTTCATAAGCAACGTACCCAAATTGGAGGACTCACCAACAAGGTTGTAGGACAATCGAACTAGCCACGTGGAGGAGGAGGATGATCACCCGGTGCACCAGTTTCTACATGGTGACATCATGTAGTCATAGAGTATGCATTTATATATTTTCATGTACTAAGTATGTAGGATGCAATGCAACAATTGATGGGTATCATAGATGAAACGACCCCAAAATGTTCCCAAAAATATGCCTCGGAAGTGTCCAGAATCTTGTTTTCTATATATCTAAAAATCTATTTTGAATTTCAGAAACTTGACTTCATATTATTATTCAGGGGGTTCAAATTAGGGTGACAAGGGTCTAACCTCAAATTTAAAGCAAAGGAATCGAATTATGAAATTTGCAGTTTTGGCTTTCATGTGGATGTTTAGAACTAAGGTATACCATATAAGGACCCCACACAGTCCGTGTGCAGCTTCACGGTCACAATTTCCAGAAGCGGTCCGCAACCTCTTCGCGATGCGCAGAGGTGTTTTTCCTGCACTATTTTATTCTTGTTTGTACAGATTTTTCTAAGTATTTGACCTAAGTTTTTCCAAACATATTTTCACCTATACTTAGCCTTATTTCACCCTCATATCACCCAAAACTATTCCCCAATCTTTCCCAAACACTTAGACTCATTTCTAACTCTAAATTCAAGTCCCAAACTCAACGCCAATCTCAAGAATTTCTTCAAGGATCTCACTCAAGCTTCAAATCTCCATTAAAGTCTTCTCCAAGAACATCACAAAAGCTAAGGTATGTGGTGTTGAACCATTGGGTCCTTCCACCCATGGTGCCTAAACCCTCTTTTACTTAATAATGGAGGATTTAAAGTTGAATTTACATGTGGATCTTGAATATTGAGAAATTTACTGCACAATGATTTTAATACATGAATGTATGGTTATTTAAATGTGTTTTGAGCTTCAAATCTTTGATCTAATGTTAGGTCTGATGAGGAGTATTGATATGAATGTCTTCAAGGTGTTGCAAAGTGTTGATTAAAGGTTTTACCACTGATTTTCCTGCATGTTTTCATCTCCAAATTGCATTCTCTTTTACCCCCATTACACACCCCCAAGGTGTTTGATAAAATGTTTGGTTATGTTTTCTTGAGGAATTGAAGGTCTTAAGCATAAGATATGATATGAATGATGTTATGATGATAAAATGAGCTTAAGTACATGATTATTCGTACATAAGGTATTGCATTAGAGCTATGATGAATCCTATATAAAGTGTTGCATAGACGATGCCTAATCTGGGGGGACAAGAGCCTGGGTAACCTAGAATAAGGGTTAAAACTCATCTCCACTAGGGTGATGGGGTGGCACCGTCACTAACCTTGAATGAGGGTTCAAATTCTTCTTTACCAGGGTGACAGGAGTGGCATCGTTACTAACCTAGAATGAGGGTTTAAACTTATCTCCACCTAGGTGCTGGGGTGGCAACATCACCAACCTACCAAGGGGTTCATATCTTGGAAAGCTAGTTTGGTCTCATCTTCACATATGATATTCTATATGAGCATGATTTACCTAAGCATGTTTTGCTTATGGATTGATCATACATGGCATATTGTTATATTATGCCTATTGTCTATCGTTATGCATGTTGATTATGAAGTTTGTCTCTTGTTGCTTTGCATTTTATATACTTCGTACATTCAAACATACTAACGCATATTCTTGCCTATATGATATCACTATGTAGGAGCTGGTGCCCAAGTTTATGATCTTCTTCCATGTGGCTAGGTGGTGCTATTTCAAGCTTGTTGGTTAGTCCTCCATTCCGGGGATTTTGGTTTATGTTTCCCTTTTATCTATGTATTGAGACACTATCTTATGTTCTATTTGACTATGAGGGTGAGCCTGATTACTTTGTCTTTGCCCTCGCTCTATCTATGTATTTAGAGGTGTTTGTTGGACATGTTAAGTATTTATGTATGAGCTTTGACTGAGTTCAACACACCGCGCCGATTAAAGTCCTATTCATGGTTGTGAAGCGCGCTATGACTATGACAATGACTATGACTATGACTATGACTATGACTATGACTAGGAGACTATGAGGCATTTTAGGAAATGTTTCCCTTCTTCATGTTCTAAGTTGTGCTTTAGAGTTGTGATAAATTGTTCCCCCCCTAACATTTGTTCTTCGCTATGCTAAATCATGACGAATACTAGAGAAAGACCGGCCCAAACCCCCAAGGAGCAACCTACCGATGGTGAGCTCCAGGATACTCTTACAATGCTTGCCCAAGTAGTGGCCAACCAAGTCCAACAAGGGGCCCAAGCCCCTTATGCTACTACCCCGGGAGCTAGGGTAAGGGACTTCATGAGGATGAATCCTTCAATTTTTCATGGGTCAAAGGTGGATGAGGATCCACAAGAGCTTACTGATGAAATCTATAAAATCTTATCGATCATAGGTATCTGGCCAAATAAGAAGGCGGCGTACCAACTCAAGGGGGTGGCCCAAATTTGGTTTGATCAATGGAAAGGTGAGAAGGGTAATGGCTATGTGATGCTTTGGGAGGAATTTAAATTGGCCTTCCTTAATCAGTTCTTCCCTCTTGAGATTAAGAAAGCAAAGTTGGTTGAGTTTATGAACTTGAAACAAGGTGGTATGAGCGTGAGGGAGTATGCCCTCAAATTTAATCAAATTTCCAAGTATGCTCCTCATTTGGTGGCTGACCCTAGGTCAAAGATGAGTAAGTTTGTTATGGGGGTCTTCGATTTGGTAAGTGAAGAGTGCCGGTCCCCCTTGCTTATTAATGATATGGACTTGTCTCAGTTAATGACATATGCCAAATAAATAGAAGAAGCAAAGTTGAGGAAAAGGAGGGGCCATGAGGCCAAGAGAGGTCATATTAGGGGTGGTCGATTCCATCAAGGCCAAGGGCCTCCTCATGCTACAAATGGGAGTTTGCCAATGATTTCCCTAGGCCCCAAGGTGTAGGTGTTGTGGATTCTAATGATATATGTCCTAAATGTGGGAAGAGACATAATAGCCTGTGTTTGAAGGGTACTAGTGCATGCTATGGTTGTGGGAAGCTTAGTCACAAGAAGGTGGATTGTCAAAGAAACCGTGGCAAGGTCTGGAGTGCAAATGCGGTCCTATTAGGTAGAGATGGTCCTCAAGGTGGTGCCCCAAGGCACAATCGATTCTATACTCTACATGGAAGGCAAGGGGTTGGTGAGGTCCCCGATGTAGTTGTCGGTATGTTGAAAATCTTTGATCTTGATGTATATGCTTTGATTGATCTGGGTACCACCCTTTCCTTTGTTACCCTCTTTGTTGCTAAAAAGTTTCATGTCCAGTTGGAATTATTATATGAGTCATATAAGGTGTCTACTCCTATTGGTGCATCTATTGTTGCTAGGAGGGTGTATAGAAACTATGCTTCTATTGATTGTAGAACCCATAGGGTCAAGTTTCAATTTCCAAATAAACCCATCCTTGATTGGGAAAGTCATAATATGCTAGTGAGGGGTAGGTTCATCTCATGCATTAAAGTTCATAGGTTGATTTCCAAGAGATGTTTGTATCATCTTGTGAGAGTCAAATATGTGGAGTCCAAAGTCCTTTCCATTGAGTTGGTCCCGGTTGTAAATGAATTTCTTGATATCTTCCCAAATGATCTTCCCGACGTCCCTCCTGAAAAAGAGATAGATTTTGGCATAGATCTCCTTCCTGATACCCAACCTATCTCTGTTCCCCCTTATAGTATGGCCCCGACGGAGTTCAAAGAGTTAAAGGAGCAATTGAAGGATTTGTTGGAGAAGAGATTTATTAGACCTAGCCAATCACCTTGGGGTGCACTGGTGTTGTTCATAAAAAAGAAGGATGGGTCACTTAGAATGTACATTGACTATCGACAACTCAATAGGGTTACTATAAAGAATATGTATCTTCTTCAAAATATTGATGACTTGTTTGACCAATTGCAAGGGGCTAGCTTTTTCTCTAAGATTGATCTTCGATTCGGGTATCACCAAGTGCGGGTACCATCAAGTAAGGGTGAGGGAGTGTGATATTTCGAAGACGACCTTCTGGACTTGGTATGGGCATTATGAATTTATGGTGATGTCCTTTGGATTGACTAATGTGCCGGCCATCTTTATGGACCTAATGAATAGGGTCTTCAAGCCCTACCTTGATTCCTTTGTTGTGGTCTTCATTGATGATATTTTGATCTATTCACATAGTAGGGAGGATCATATGAGTCATTTGAGAGTTGTGTTGCAAAGATTGAAAGAGGAGAAATTGTATGCTAAGTATGACAAGTGTGAATTTTGGTTGAAAAAGGTTGCATTCTTGGGTCATGTGGTATTCGAGGATGGTATAAAAGTGGTTTCCTAAGAAAATCGATGTGATTAGGAATTGGCCTAGACCATTTACCCCGTCGGACATTAGGAGTTTCTTGGGCCTTGTGGGTTACTATAGAATGTTTATGAATGAGTTCTCCTCCGTTGGTTCTCCTATGATAAGATTGACTCAAAAGAAGGTTAAGTTCATGTGGACCGATGAATGTGAGAAAAGCTTCCAAAATTTGAAGGATAGACTTATTTCCGCTCCTATATTTTCACTATCAGATGGGCTTGAGGGTTTTATTGCGGGTATCTGGCCA
>DF359005.1:89170-107669 GCA_000787875.1 Solanum virginianum | reverse complement strand
ATCCCGAAATTTCAAAATTTGACACTTAACCTCCAAATTCTCCAGAAAATAGTAATAGTGATTCCAAATTCGTAATTAGTCCAACGTACCAAAATGTGGGTTCTAACAGTTTTAGTTAGATGCACAAGGTAAATCCATAAGGTCTTGCTTAAGGGAGAAAAAAATCACGATCTGTCTCACAAGATTTCACTAACACCTTCACTTTGAACGAGCTATGTTTCAGATTACAAACTCTTGCAACCTAGGAATTAAACTCTTAATCCTTTTCCTCTTGTAACACATCTATAACAAGACCAAAGCAATAATTTTATTGCCAACTATATCAACTAACTCTAGTTGATATAAACAATATACTAATACTAACTCAAGCCACCGACTCAAATCCCAAAGACAAGAGAAGAAAACAAGCAACAATTTTACTGCATCCACCTATCAACTAACTTTAGTTTGACACTCCTAGGTAACTCTACCTAAGAGAGCACCAAGCCAATGGTGAAATGAAGCTTGACTAAAATATAGATGATTCGACTGACTCTAGTTAATTTGACTCAAGCTAAAGACTTAGACAAATAAATGATATAATATCCTGTACGTATAACTGAGAAGTAGATTTACAATGTAAGAACACAAGATACTAATTAAGCTCAATAACATCCCTCGATTAGGTCCCTTGTTACTTATGAGAATAGTTCTTCTTTGAAAGAATGACTTTTGCTTTAGATATCTTGATTTGCAAAAACTTGATGTTTTCCGTCAATGAGTTTCGTTTATAAAAGAGACAGAAAAAACCTACAAGCAACGCTATTGGTCGAGGTCACCTGCCATTTCAACACATCTGTTGTCATGTCCATCAACTCTACAAAAAGTATAGCTTTATAGCTGTACAAAGTTGACTTGTCTATATGCCAAAAACTTCACGAATCAAGTCCCTCAAGCAAGACCCTTTTCTCTATAGTCTGTTAACTCATCAAAACCCAAAATACAATAATACGAGTAAAGAATGTTTTGGTCTAGATGTGATAGGGGGTGATGAATGGAATGAATAGCACATTGATGAAAAATAAGAACCCTAGGATCCTTATAAGGCTTGGACGATCCTCAACCTATGAGTTAACATTAGGGATGGAGTTAGATGCAAAATTCATTATATTTACATGATATTAGAATCAAATCATCTTATTCATTATTTCTGATGTTGAATCTCCTTCTTATTTTGTTCACATTTCAAATATCTAGTCGTGGAGGTATAGGGGATGGGAAGGGGTGTTAGAGTCCAAATCATTTACGGAATGAGAACATATCCTCCTTTTATGAATTACCTTTTAGAATAAAGTTAGGCTCAACTATCTTATTTTTACCCTTTTTTTGGCAAATAATGATGATAATCCATATTGCTGATCTGAGATTTTGTCTTAATATACTGATATGCACTTCGTACAGTCAGTCCGACTCGATTATAAGACTATTGAAATAGAGATTCGTGGCCCAAATATGTATGTATCTATATATACATATGTTAGTTTTTTTATTTTTTTTATGTAATGTTAAATTTGAATAAAGAATTAGAATAGAAAATGTAATAACTTGTTATCTTATTTAATGTGGGACTATTGTAATAATTGAAAAATAAAATAATTTTTTAGGTAATTGCAGTATTCTTTCTTACGTGGTTATCTTATCTATATCCTGATAATTAGCATGAGCACACATTATTGTTCCTAGCTATATGTATTTTTTTCATTCCTTTTTCACAATTTTTGTTCTCTTATTATTGGATATTTTGAAGTTTTCCAAACTGTAAACCTTCTGCATCTATTGTTGTATACTTACAAAAAGAATATATTTGCCTTTGGTGTTTTCTTCAAATTTCAAGCTTCTCAACAAGTCAGCGCTATTTCAATATCATCATATCAATTTCTCAAACTTTTGAGCCAGTTTAATTATTCTAAGGTTATATTATATATTTCAAAATTTTCATTGTTTATATATATATTATTACTTTATATGGTTTACTTACATCCTATCCTTTTCAAACCTCACTTGTAGTATTACACTGAATAGAATATTGTTATTCAATTATATTTACATACGTCAATAGAAATAAAGGTCTCTAAATCAAGTTTGGCTTTAAGGCTCCAATCTTGATGAGACAAATGTGTTAATAACATCTAGAATAATGTCATGAAATTTACCCTTATATTCCTCATTTGTTGCATCTCATCATCTATTTCTGGATTTGTTCCATAATTGATTTTATGATTTGCAGCAATTGAAGGAAGAAACAGCAAACATTGCAAAGAAGATAGAGATCCTTGAAATATCCAAAAGGTATTGTTTTATTATATATAATAATAGCACACATTTTCAATGTAGTCTCTTTTTAATTTCAATGTTTAGGAAGCTTTTGGGGCAAGGGATAGGATCATGTTCAACGAATGAACTTCAAGAGATCGATAACCAGCTGGAGAGAAGCTTGAAGAACATAAGGACCAGAAAGGTACTATTAGTAAATTAATTATGTCATTGAGCTTAACATGTTTGTAGATTTTGATTCATTGGTTAACCAATTATTATGTTGGTTATTTTCTAGTCTCAATTATTCAAGGAAGAAATACAACGGCTAAAAAACAGGGTATGATGATAAAACTTTAAGTACTTGCTAATTTAATTTCATTCAACTAGCAATGCACTATTTTGTTTTCCTATTGTGCAGGAGACACTATTGCTTGAAGAAAACGCAAGGCTCTATGAAAAGGTGAACTCTCCCATAAAACTTCCTTTTCTTTGATTTGTATGTCTTACGTTTTTTTTTTTGGTCCAGTTAAAAAATTGTGTCTATTTCCATTTTTGATAACTTCTTAGTTCTAACTTTACACATGACATGTTGAAAGTTACAAGGCAAGTGCATTTTAGTACATTTTACATATCCTTAGTTTAATACCCTAAGATTCTAAAGTCCTTAAATTTTATGTCAAGTCAAAACCAATCAAATAAATTGAAATGTCTTATGGGAGCTCATGTTTATAGGACTCATAATGTAGTTACCCGTTTAATATTTTCCCTAGCTAGTATTCATATATTGAAGTGTTGCTTGGACTGCTTAAAATGTCGATGGATATATTCTCTTCGTTTAAAAAGATGACCTCTTTACCTTTTTGATCAATTTAAAAAAATGACTCTTTTCCTTTTTTTAGCAAAACTTTGATTTCAATCTTTTAAGACCATAAGATTAGAGGACATATTGATACATTTAACATAATTTAAATTTAGGACCACAAGACTGAAAATTTTTCTTAAACTCTGTATGAAGTCAAACTAGATCATTCTTTGTGAAACTAAAGAAGTATTAGATTCTTGAAAAGCAGTGCATCTTTTAAATTTGATCGATACTATTATATTTTTAAAGAATTTGAATAGCATATTATTTCGACGTACAAAATCACTTCTTTTGGTTTTCCTTCTAAACTTGATTAAAGCAGTACACTGTAAAAGTGCAGTTCAAGCGTTAGGAATAAACTGCGCAACTATGACCGACAATTATGCTAAAGAAAATTTAAAAATCTATTTACTCCATGCATATAAATCTAAATTATATACACTATCAGTGGTTGTGAAGACCTTTTAATCCATAAGTAAATTTTAAATAGTTATAGAAGATAAATTACAATTTACATATGCTTGGTGCTATCAATACATTATATAGGAAAAAAAAACTTGGATATAGTGATGAAATTGCAATACACATAATCAATCTATTCTATACCAAGTTGATGGTTAACTTAGAGAATTACTTTTAATTTACCTTATCATCATAGTAGTTCAGTTGGTGTTGTCCACTGAACTTTCACGTCAATTATGAACTACATGTGTTTTTGTTGACAATTCTTGTAAATCATATTGTTGCTAGTGTGGACTAAGGTCAAGGCCAGCAGCATTAGAACTAGCAGTTGGTGTAAAACAACCAGCGCAACAGAAAGAAAAGGACAAGTGTAGCCGTAATTCAGAGGTGGAGACTGATTTGTATATTGGCCTTCCTGACATTCGTTGGTCGTAGCAATTCCGGAAATTAAATATGGACCTCTTCCAAGTTAGTTATACTTGATCATTTTCTTATTGATATAGAGTAATGCATAGTATGTTCAACAAATAAGATATATGCCAATACCAGTGCAACATCTCTTCTGTGGACAACAGTTGTGAAGAAGCCTAAATTATTGCATAATAATATATATATTTTCTTCTCTCCTTTTTTCCCCTCCCTCCACTTCAATTTATTAGTTGGAAACAGATAAATAAGAGAATTATATATCAGCTATGACAATTAGGGGACCCCAATCCCCATTTATTTTTATCATCTGTGTGGATATGATTGTGGTAGCATAACAAAAAGAGTATGGTTTCCATTCCTAGTGTAAGGCCTTGAAAATACATCAATATTTGTTTTGTTAATAATGGTAACTTCATCTTTGTTCTGTTGTTATTAAGAGGTTTAAAGACCTTTTTCTAAGATATATACCTTTGACTTATAGCTTGTAGTGTTGCACATATCTCCAAAAACCTTTGTGAAGTACTAGTTGACAAACTAACAAATAGCTAGGGTGAAGTGTTGGGCCACCAGACACCTCTATCCTGCTACGTTACTCGAACAGATTGCTGGCGAATCCATAGCCCTAGATTGATTTCATTGCATGCATAGCGTAAAAATTTGCTCTTCATCTGGTTAATTATTCATTAGTTAGCTTCTTTTTATTTTTAGTATTAGTTAATAATATAGAATAACTAATGTGGAATTTATTGCTTTAATAAATAATTAATACTACTTTAATTTTAAAAAATACTTAATTGACATGTCTTTGTGGTTACAATATGAACTTAAAATCCTATATTACTTGTACGATCACATGAGCATGTGTGTACGTTTCAACGCAACAAGCACCAGAACTGGAAGAGAAACTCGACAATGGTGCAATGGGGGAGATGAAAAACTTGGTTTTCGAAAAGAGACATGAAGGCCCGACAACCAAGTGAGGATAGGATTTTTTTAATTTGGAGGATAGAATAGATTTACGTTGCTTCTTTTTTTAGTTTTGGATTGGTCAGACTCATTTGGGCCAGTCTGACATTTGTGTTTTTAAAAAAAGGAAAATTTCATGGTCATTTACGTAAATAATATATTATTTAACTTAAATTATGAGTTTTAGTATAATTTTCACTACAAAAAATCTCTAAATTACCAACAAAATTTTTCATTGATAAATTGATTAAATTGGTTAGCAAATGATTTTGTCAACTGAATACAAACTAATGTTGATCCATTGCTAAAAAGCTTGTCGGTAAATTTTACCAACCTATATTAGTTAGTTGATAAAATTACTAACTAAAAATTAGTTGGTAAACACATAAAAAAATTGTTGGTAATTGTTGTAACATAGCCTCAAAATTTCGCTGGTAAATTCACTAACCAATTTTCAGTTGGCATATTATTGGTAAGTTTACTAACAAAAAGAAAAAGATTTAGTAGATTTGGTTCTTCATTATTCAATTCTGTTAGTGATATGTTGGAAAATATGGTAATAAAAATAAAATATTGTTAGTATTTTGTTGGCAATTATCTAACCGATAACAACTTAGTTGCTAAGTTAGATAGTAAATTCACTATAATACATTAGTAATTGGTTAGCAATTTTAGTATAAAAAAAAGTTGATATTTAATTGGTAAATTGCCAACAGATTTTAGATTTGTTAGTAAGTATGACTATATACTTTTGTAACTTACGTTATTAATTGGTTAGTAATTTTGGAAATAAAAAGTTCATTAGTAATTCGTTAGGAAGCTTACTAACTGATTGTTATTTTGTTGGTAATTTATATCATTTATGTTTAACATTCAGTTAGTGATTGATTGGTAATGTATATTTCTAACCAAATGGTAATTCGATAATAAAGTTTCACATCATATATTTATACTAACCAATAGCTTTTATGAATTTTGAATAGCACTTAAACAGAAAATATAACTCAAAAAAAATAATGTAACTCATAATATAAAGAATTCAAAATAAATTTAAATACTAAAATAAACAATGCAAATTCCATCTAAGATAGTTTGGAAATTTTAAATGACTCATATCATCATTTCATGATGAGATATATCTAAGCTAATGTGGTGTTTCACTGGGAGATGTACCAGGGGGTGGTTTAGGTAGGCCAGCTACGAGAATGGACAAACATTCCTGGAGAATCTTATCAACTTGCTCCCTCATTTCTAGCTGCATTTAATTTTTTATTTCTTCACGCAATTCATGTCTTATCTCTTCTCTCATCTCATGCTTCATCTCCTCCTTTATTTCTTGAACATATGTCTTCATGCGGGCATCAAAATCACAATCTTGAGGTTGAGCAGTTGAAGAATATGATGAACCACCGTTCCTATAGAAAATTGCTTGAGAACCAAGACCATATATGCATGCCTTCTTAATTCCACCCACTTCATCCATGTAAATTTTTGAAAAATCAACTGTTGGAGACTCATTAGATTCATCTACAAGTTGAGATGCAGATGTAATCTTAGACATTACAACATCCTGAGAAAACAAAATATATGATATTATTGTAAGAAGAAATACTCAACAATTATAAAGAGACAACATAATCGATATGAACCCACTGTTTCATTGGTATTAACCATTTTAAACAAACTTCGATTACTAAAGACAACAGCCAAAACAAAATATGAACCCATTCCAAAAAGATGTATATTTGTAGGATTCAATACAACTATGACAACATTCTTTAAGTCTGAGAAACACACAGAGCAGCACATTATAGGAGCTCGAATCTTGCTGGAAAACTAGGTCTTAAATGGAAAAGTCTAGAGGATGTAATATCCACCTAGTTTTTAAGTTGTAATCGATGACTTTTCAGTTATCAAGAACAATGCAAATTAAATGTAGAACAAGGAAATTCTGGTAAACAAGAGACTCTTTAAAATAACTTTTCTTTCACTCAAAATTTTATGGTCTCCAAATTAAAGGCTCAATTCACAGTGAGATAACACCTGAAGTGTTGAACTCAAACTTTAACTTATTTCAATTTATTCATGGCTAAATATTACCATGTGTTCTAAGGACTTACTCGAACTCTTTAAAAGTGAAATCAAGTTTGTGTTAGATCCTCCAAAAGTTCTCTAAAAAAAAGTGCATTTTTTAAGGATCCAACACCTGTGTGGCATCATTTTTAAAGAAATCGAACAATTCAAGTAGAAGCTTACCCCTTTGTTTCTTTTCTTTTATAATGACTATCAGAGTATTCCAACAAATTAACTTCTCGAGAAAAAATTGAGCTAAGAATACCATAGATAAAGAATTCATGAGTTTCTTTCTTTTCTTTTTTTTTGTTTCTCATTTGTTTCTTTCCAGTTACAAATAAGTATTGGAACTCTTAACTTTACAACCTGCAGTTGTGATCTACCAGTAGGATGAACAAAACTTGTGTAAACTTGTACTAAAAAAAATACTTATGAAAAAAGTCTTGTCAAAAGAATAAAGGAAAGAATTCTTGTGTCATTTTATCTATTCACAGTGAAATAACAGACTAATGAAAGGAAAAAAAACTAATGGCCGTTTAAATGAATAATTGAAGTTAGGGTAATTTATACTAGCAAACTAAAAAATTTAAGATGGGTCAAACGTTGATATTTATATCTTTACTGTATGAGTGGAAGGTATGTTTCATCTATCCATGTTCATGTTGACCTTCACTTGGATAGGAAGCTCATTCAAGGTAGGATACAACTTAGTAATTTGGAGGTCATCACTTGAAGAAACAAGCGTTTCGGCAACTTGTTTGTTCCCTCTCTGAACATATTGAATATTGAAACTATTCACAATTAGGAGTCAACTTAGTAATTTGGAGGTCATCACTTAAAGAAACAAGCATTTTGGCACTTGTTTGTCCCCTGTCTGAACATATTGAGTATTGAAACTATTCACACCTTTGAGCTTCTTAATATCGTTAATAATTTTCATAATACTCTAAGGAGCTTGCTTTTACCCTTGAACTATCTCAACTAAAAACTTAGAGTAACTTTCAGCTACTACGAATTAAAATTCATTCTATAAAGACCAATTGATATCTAGGAGAGAGTTGAGGCCTCACCCTACTTGTTACAGTACCTCCTCCACCACAGTTATCATTTCTACAACTTACATTAACATATATTTTGATACATGAACCTGTAGGTCGGATTTAGTGGATAAAGGTAGTCTTCTTAGCCCTACTATTTCTATCCAGATTACAAGTTCTATCCTCCCAATTGAGTCCCAAGTTAATCTTTTGGAATTTGCATCTTTCTGTAATAACAAAGATCCTCTCCATTACTTGTAGAAATGCACATATCTCAGTTCCTATTTATTGGAAATTAGAATACAAAGTTAGTTAGTTAGTTAGATTCACTTAATGGTTGGTAGTTAAGTTGGTTAAGTGTAATTAGAAAATGATCATGTGTAGTAGAGTGCATAGTGGTTAGTGTGAGCCATTAAGTATTTGTATATAAATAGCTATGTACAATGTATTCTCTTTGATATACAAGAATACGGAACAAGAGAAGGCAGACTCCTTCTTCTTCATCTATCTTTCTTCTTCTCCAATTCATTTATTCTCTTCATTCTCTCTCGCTCAACATGGTATCAGAGCGGTGAACTTCTCGATTGATAGGATTGAATTTCTCGATTGATAGAATTGAGGCAACTCAATTTCTTGGATCAGTGATTTGACAGTCGCCAAAAATCAGCTCGAATCAATAGTAACAATGGCGGATTCAGCTACTGGAGCTACTGACGCCACTGCTGGGATTGCGAACCAAGCTAAAACCCTAGACCAAGTCGAACGAAGGAGAAATCATCCTCTTTATTTGCATAATTCGAATACTCCAGGGTCGATTCTCACTGCTGTGAAGCTCATAGGGACGGAGAACTACTCACTGTGGAGTAGATCTATGTTGATCAATCTCCGAGCTAAGAGCAAGCTCGGGTTCGTACTTAGGACATGCAGAAGAAGCGATTACAAAGGAGAAATGGAGGAGCAATGGCCGAGCTAAGAGCAAGCTCGGATTCGTACTGGGACATGCAAAAGGTGTGATTACAGAGGAGAGATGGAGGAACAATGGGAAAAGTGTAATACTTTTGTATTGGCTTGGATCATGAACACTGTATCACAAGATCTTCTCAGTAGCATTGTCTATGCAACAAATGTAGCGACGGTGTGGGCTGATCTAAAGGAGCACTTTGACAAGGTGGATGGATCTAGAGGATACTAGTTACATAGAGAGATTTGCATGATTAGTCAAGGTAATATGTCAGTATCTGCTTATTTTTCAAAACTGAGACTATTGTGGAATGAATTTGATGCTTTGGTTCCTCCACCGTCATGCAATTGTGATAATTCTAGGACTTACATCGATCATTTGGCATGTCTGAGACTGTTTGCTTTTCTAATGGGTCTGAATGATGAGTATGCCCATGCTCGTAGTCAAATCTTGATAATAAGTCAATTACCTAGTGTTGGTAAGGCTTATGCCATGATTATGGCTGATGAGGGCCAAAGATCGGCTGCTAGCTTATATGCAGGAAGTGTTGTACCATAGCAGATGGCTCTATATGCAGGGAGAGGAAGTTTTCCAGGAATGCCAGAACAAATGGCTATGTATGTAGGGAGAGAAAGTCTCCCTAGGAAGTTTCAACCCAGGAAGAAGAACTAGGATCAGATTTGCAGCTATTGCAAGCTTCAAGGTCATATAAAGGAGGAATGTTACAGGTTGAATGGCTATCCATCTGATTGGAAATTCAAGAAGAAGTCTGGAGGACCAACAAATGTGATGTAGAATGGTAGAAATCATGATGCAGCCAATCAAGTGGCCACCACCCAAAATGAGATAGCTGATATTTTTGCTCCTGTGAATACTGTGATAACAGGAAAGGCCACTAATTCTGGCTCTATCATGGCAACACAACCAACATTCACCCCTAGTCAGTACAGTAAGATATTGAGCATGTTTGAAAGGGAAGATACAGGGACAAGTACAGGCAAGGCATCAGATAACATGGCCAATATGGCAGGAATGACCACTACACTTAATGCCTTATCTGTGAGCAATGGTAGTGTGCAGGGCAAGACTGAAAAAAGAAAGGGAGATTGGATAGTAGATTCAGGTGCAACTTGTCACATGACACATAAACTTGATAAACTTTGTCATGCATCTAGTTGTGTCAATAGAAAGGTGCACTTACCTAATGGTGAAACTACACAAGTATCTCATGTTGGCTGTTGTAACATAATTGATGGGAGAACATTAGATAATGTATTGGTAGTGCCTGCATTCAAGCACAACTTGGTTTCAGTGTCAAAGTTAACTAAGCAAATGCACTGCTCAGTTAATTTCTTCACTGAGTTCTTTATGCTTCAGGATCTATCCACTGGAAAGGTAAAGGGGATTGGTAAGGAGAATGGTAGACTATACTATCTGCCTGCTGCACTGCAGTGTGATGAAGAAAAAGGAAAGCAGACAGTATTAATGGCACAATGCTCCATTGCAGAGGAGATGTTGTGGCACAATAGATTAGGTCACCCTTCTGTGAAAGTGTTGTAACACTTGTTCAAGAATAAGCACATCAATGGTAGTGATGAATGTAATAAATGCTCTGTCTGCCCTCTTGCTAAGCAAACTAGATTGCCTTTCCATATGAGTATGTCTAAGACATTAGCTAATTTTGATTTGATTCATTTAGATGTATGGGGACCTTATAGAATTGCTACTCACAATGGCTTCAGATTCTTTCTAACAATAGTTGATGATCACTGAAAAATGTGTTGGTTATATTTGTTGAAATTGAAGAGTGACGTATTCTCTGTGTTACAGTCTTTCTTGAAATTGGTGCAAAATCAGTTTAATAGAAGTGTAAAAAGGATAAGAACTGACAATGAGACTGAGTTTTTTAACACAGAATGTTATGATCTTCTGAGATCCCTTGGCATTGTACATGAGAGTAGTTGTCCATACACTCTACAGCAAAATGGAGTGGTTGAAAGGAAACACAGGCATATACTTGAAGTAGCTAGAGCAATTAGATTCCAAGTTAATATTCTTATCAAATTTTGGGGAGAGTGTGTGCTATCTGCTACATATCTGATTAATAGACTTCCTACTCCTGTTTTAAGAGGTAAATCTTCATATGAGCAGTTCCATGGACATAAGGCAAACATCAGACACTTAAGGGTTATAGGATGTTTATGTTATGCCACTAAATTGATCGAGCAGGACAAGTTCTCTCCTAGAGCTGAAGCTTGTGCATTGATGGGGTATTTTTCAACTCAAAAAGGGTATTTGCTGTATAACATGACTCACAAGAAGTTTATTGTTAGCAGGGATGTCATATTCAAGGAAGACATATTTCCTTTTAAACATGTGTTGAACAGACAACAACTCTTATTTCCTGTAGAGTATATTGTGACATCAGATGATATTCCCATTTGTGATAAGGATAAAGATCTTCCTGTACCTATTTCAGTGACTGATACATTCTCAGACAGGGATCCAATGGACATGAATGATTCTCTACCAGCTCCAGAAGTGGTCTTACATGAAGAATCAACTGTCCAGCCTACTATTGATACTGCTGTAGTTCCAGTCAGGAGGTCCACTAGAAATTGTCATCCTCCTATTTGGATGAAAGATTATGTGAGCTAGACATCAAAACGTCATTCTCAAAGCAACTATGTGTCCTATGAACATGTATCCTCTAAATACAGGGCTTATCTGTCAATGTTCTCCACAGATGTTGAACCAAAAACTTTTGAGGAGGCTGTCAAGGACCAAAGGTGGATGCATGCTATGCAACAAGAGGTGCAGGCCTTGGAGGAAAATGGGACTTGGGAGATAGTTAAACTGCCAGCAAGGAAGAATATTGTAGGCTACAAATGGGTGTATAAAATAAAATACAAAGCTGATGGCCAGGTGGATAGATTCAAAGCTAGGTTGGTGGCTAAAGGCTACAGTCAAACTGAAGGAATAGACTATCAAGAGACTTTTTCTCTAGTGGTGAAAATGAAAACTGCTAGAACAATCATAACACTAGCTGCTGCTCAAAAATGGAACATCTTCCAAATGGATGTCTTCAATGCATTCTTGCAAGGAGATTTGTTGGAAGAAGTTTACATGGAGTTGCCCAAAGGATTCTACAATGATGAGAAGGACAAGCATCTTGTGTGTAAGTTAGTGAAATCCCTATATGGACTTAAGCAGGCTTTAAGGCAGTGGAATGCCAAACTGCCTGAAGCACTGCTAAGTTCAGGTTACTCACAAAGTCACTTGGACTACTCCTTATTCACAAAGAAAAGGGGAAGTGGAATAGTGATAGTGTTGGTATATGTTGATGATCTGTTTCTTACAGGAAATGATGTAGAGTTGATAAAGGAGACTAAACATATTCTGCAGTTCCAAACAAAAGCCTTAATTGAGTGGCTATTGTGATGCAGATTGGGCTGCCTACCCAAGCACAAGAAGGTAAGTTACTGGTTTCATTTTGAAGTTTGGTGATTGACCTATCTCTTGGAAGTCCAAGAAGCAACACACAGTCTCAAAAAGCTCAACAGAGGCTGAATATAGGAGTCTAGCTCCATTGACAGCTAAAGTTGTATGGGTTACAAGCTTATTCAAGGAGTTAGATGTGACATTAATAGAACTAGTGCTCATTCATTGCGACAACAAATCAGCCCTGCAAATTGCAGCCAATCCAGTCTTCCATGAGAGAACCAAGAACATAGAAATTGATTGCCATTTCATCCGAGAAAAGATTCAACAAGGCCTCATTAAAGTTGTTTATATACATATGAAGGAACAACAAGCAGACCTACTCACTAAATCCCTTGGAAGGACATAACATGAGTTCTTATTAGGCAAGCTTGGACTATTGAATCCCTTCAATAGGTCCAGCTTGAGGGAGAGTATTGGAAATTAGAATACAAAGTTAGTTAGTTAGTTAGATTCACTTAATGGTTGGTAGTTAAGTTGGTTAAGTGTAATTAGGAAATGATCATGTGTAGTAGAGTGCATAGTGGTTAGTGTGAGTCATTAAGTATTTGTATATAAATAGCTATGTACAGTGTATTCTCTTTGATATACAAGAATACAGATTCCTTCTTCATCTATCTTTCTTCTTCTCCAATTTATCTATTCTCTCCATTCTCCCTCGCTCAACACTATTTAATTTAATCACGACATTAATGTCTCTTTTTGTTAACCTCCAATATTCTAACCATGTGATTAATGTTTAGGATAAACATGATGAATGATTAAGCAACTTATCAACAAAAATTTAGAAAGATAATCAACAATGTTTGACGTTACTTACATATGTGTGTTTTGACTTCAAATCCACAAACTCATCATTTGCTTTGGTATGTGTCTTCTTCAAAAGTTCATGAGGATGAGGTCGTCGTCTAAGTATGTTTGCCTAAAATTGAAATTACATATATAAAATTATCATATAAGGAATAAACTCGAAGAAATTGTAACTTGGCAAAACAAAAATGATTGTACTAGTTGTCTTGCATGCTCTCGGTGAGTGCGGGAACCTCCTGTATGGCGTGATGGACCAGATCTTTCACCATATTTCTCACTTATTCTATTTTTTGAATATTGTGCAGATTTAGCTTTAAAAGCCTCATTTTCGTAGTGACGCTTCCAGCTCTCCCAAATAGATTTTGGAATATTTTTTCATTTCTCCTCAGAGGATCTTGCTTCAGATAACATACCCTTGTATTGTATTGAGCATTTTTTCATAAAATGATCCTTTATGGAACCTCCAATTGTATTATCGCTTCTGTTTAAATAGACAAGAAAAATTATCACATGAATTGATATAATAGAAATTCTAAATGAATAAAATCCATTAATAAAATGATAGTAATATAGAATTTATGGTAAAACAAATAAATGAGTACTATAGTAGAAGTAAGCACAATCAGCTATGGGAATATGTACCAAAATAAGCATCATGAGGGTTGAAAAAAGTAGGAGGCTCAGTACTTCAACTAGTCTCCATGTTCCTCGAATGGATCTCTAGCGCTTCCGCATAATAATTCGACCAAAGGCAATCAAAATCTCAGAAGAGAAGAAATCTTTTAACGTGGTGGAAAGGGAAGAAATATATTGAAGAAGTTGGGATGAATATGGTTGATTTGGGAAGTATGACCAAACTCTCTATTTAGGAATAATATTTGAAGCTTAGAGGAAATTATCAATATATTGAAGAAGTTGGGATGAATATGGTTGATCTGGGAAGTATGACCAAACTCTCTATTTAGGAATTATATTTGAAGCTTAGAGGAAATTATCAAAAAGTTCCATAGAAGAGGTTGACTTGAAATAACAGTGATCCACCTAAATGGACCTTTATTCGGTACTTGGCAATACTGGAACTATTATAAACTAGAGATAGACGCTCAGGCTCGTTTAAAAAGTTCTATCGTTTCAGCTATGTTTCTCTTTTGTCTTTTCTTAAGCTGTACGATTTTACTTCGGTAATAAAATCAGTAGTTACAAAAAATGATAGTGTAGTTTTACCTTAAACTCCTCCCAGTAGAAGTCCTTAATCTCTGGTGTAACTGACTTCCAATCATGTCCTTCAGAATCCAATTTTTTCTTAAAAATTTTTGTGATCGCCCGAGATACATTGCTACTTGGCTCCAGACTTGTATAAATAGAACAAGTAATTATTTCAATATTAAATATCATTTATGTACATTAAGCAGTGTAGTGTATTACCAGTGTCATTGTCTGTAATACAAAGGCATATGAAAGTATTATCAAAGAGACAAGGACTAGATATAAATTATAGATCCTGCCATTAGCATATCTTGAAGTATGTCATTTTTAATACATAGATGACATACCTTGCACACTAATGTCAAATGATTTTCCAAAAAAGGCACTATGTAGTTGTTGTATGCCATGAAATTAGTTGAAGGGTTGTAGAAAACTAGAAAAAAGTTATCAACACGAAAAACAAGGTTAAGTATGTCATTTGCAAACCTAGAATTATTATTCCATCATGCAAGAAGTATCTACAACTAATATAAGAAAATATAATCTAAAAATATAACTCTAGAAAATCAATGTGTACTCTGTTGTTCATTTTCTGACTTATGAAACAAACGATTTCCGCAACTGACAAGTAAACTTCAGGAATTCATTAGATAAGTACCTCAAATGCAGACATAAAATTCAGTAAATAAATTATAGAGAATTTCACATGTTCTTATCAATTCCGAACTCAAGCCAAGAGCTTAAAAGATGATCACTAAGAAAAGCAAAGTCAATAACAATTTTACAAGGCAATCTGAACATGTAGTGCAAGAGCAAAAGTTCTGAGGACCTGCACATAAGGTATTTTGTTTCCACATTCTATAAATCTGATTCTTCACCACATTCTGTTGCCACATTCAACTATGGATTCTTATATCATAGAAACGTAGACATGAACAAGCAACTTTATTCAAGAATGAAATTTTTTGTTTTCTGAAGCAAAATGATGTTGTACACTTACCATCCCAGAACGATTTCAATTCGAATGCGGGTACCATCAGTTGTATTTGACAAAGTTGTTGATACAATGTCATTTCTAGCTGTTTCAATCACCACAAATGAAGATGGTACTGATATGTTGGCTGCAACTAAATCTGGTGTTACTGGTATCGACAGTTCAGATGGTGATTGTACTTGATCAGGTGCTAAACTTGACGTTGGAGGAGATGTCACTGGATCTGCTATTCTTTTTCGAGAATATCTTTTTGGTTCCCCACCCCTAGGTGCCATATCTGCAATTTCAAGTATATATATAGATAAAATAATAATATAATCACTGAATCATGGCTTCATCTAATTTTAACAAGAACAGGTAATCAGTTGATATATCACTTCAAGAACAAGATGGCTTTGAAAAGTTTAAAGAACAAGTGTTAATCTAGATAACAGATAGAATATAAACACTTCAAGGAATAAAATTATCCCTCACTCTTCAGAGCATAGATTCATATGTCTACTTCTTATCACAAAACGAGACTAAGGGATAGTTGTTCAAACAAAATAACCCAGAAAACTATTAAAACCAAATAGGCATATTGCTAAAAGAGAAATATAAAATCGTTGAGATCTCAAATTCAGAACTCTATCAGCGAGAAATAAGAAATCTGATTGCTCTTATATTTGAACAGATTGGGGTGCTTGGACTATTCACTGCCACTTTCATAGAATGCCTCTTCATCCATATTATCATTATTTGATTCTGAATATGATTCATCTTGTAATTCTGTCTCATCATTTGAATCATAATTCTCGTCTCTTAAGTTTATGAATTCACCATTTGGATCATTTCTGACAACAGTTTCATTGTCAAACACTACACCAAACTTACACCATCTTCATCACATTGGAATAGCTCTGCAACATCTGCTAAAGCAACAATGAAGATGACAGAGGCATATCTATAATACCCCGAGCCTTTAATTTGCACACTGCCCACCAATCACTCTTATCACATCATAAGCTAGGATACGTAGCATAATACACTTGAGCCACTTGCTCTGCCAAAACAAATGGTTCATACTTCTTCAATTTCCTTTTGTGGTTGATATCCACAAGTTTATATTATGGGTGAACCTTCAATCATACGTTTGGTGTGGGGTCAAACCATTCACATTTAAATAAAATAGTTCTTTTGATTGGTGTACTACCCTAGTACTCCAATTCAAGAATTTCAGTAAGCACTCCATAGTAGTCATTGTCATCTCAACTATAATTGGTTCCTTTTATGCAAATGCCACTATTGTTGGATGGTCTAAAAAAACTGAGACCTTTTGTGTGAAATTTAAAGCCATTGATATTATAACCGGTGTATGACTTCACTGATCGACATGGACCTTCTGCAAGTGCCTTGATGAACTGATTATCTATGAGGACTTGGGCCTATTAAATTTTTAAAAAGAATTAGAATTTCCTATAAGTGAACTAAGTAAAGATAAAAATATAATGTACAAGTTCTCACATATCTTGTGAACCATGCTGTAAAATCTTCATTAAGGTTTATGTCCACTTCCTGGTCCGTGATTCGTGAAAATTTTTGATGAAGGGAGTCAATAAAATTCCTTTAGATCAAATATAAGAAAAAGAATATATAAGTTTTTAGATTATTTTAATATATAAATGAAAACAAAAGCTTGAAGTCTTACTCCACATATGGTTGCACTTCTTTGCAATTTAGTAAAACATAAATATGAGTTGCACTAAGTTCTTCTTCAATTTGATATCTCCCATTTAGTTCCCCAAATCCTCGACCCAGACAGGTGAATATAGAAAGATTACCATCATATCCATCTTGTTCACCCATACCACCATCGTCATTCTGTGGCACTTTCCTATGCCTTGTGTAAACATGATGTGGGGTCCAGCCCCCTTTTTACCAATTCAAGAATTGCTGCAAAGCAGCCAACATTGAAATTAGCAGCCAACAAATGTTGATTTTGTAGCCAACTTTTATTTATTTTTCTACACAATGATGTCAGCAATGACATCAATGAATGCAGAATTTTTTCTATAAAAGGAGCTCAAGAGCTCCTTCATTTGACACACCAAAACAGAGAAAAAAAGAACCATAGGGAGAATAAAATACATTGAGTATTTTATCTGTGAGGTATACCATAGGCTATTTAATAAAAATAGTTTGTGAAGAAAAATAGAGTGTGAGTGATATTTTAGTAAGGTGAAAAAATCAAAAGAGAATATTTCTTTTGTGTGTAGAAGTCTTTGCGAGTAGTGTACTCGTACCTACACTGTGTAAAATTCCTTACTATAATAATATCAGTTGTTCCTCTTGGCCCGTGGTTTTTTTCCCTAACTTAGAAGGGTTTTCACGTAAAATTCTTGGTGTCGCTATTTTTCATTTTTTGTGTGCTATATTTATTTTGTGTTGTTCCATATTTTTCCCAAACAACTGGTATCAGAGCTGAGGTTATGTCTGATTATGCTCTGTGGTTGCAACATAGTCTAAACTTTCACATTAGAAAAGAATTACTTTGGTAAATAATTTTTTAGAGAAAATAATGGAAGTCAACACTAGTAGAATAGTCACTTTGCATGGCACTAATTATGTCATTTGGAAGGGGAAAATAGAAGATCTACGTTACGTCAAGAATTTTTATCAACTAGTCTTTGCCACTAAAAAGCCTGAAAATAAAACAGATGAAGAGTGAAATCTGTTGCATAGACAGGTCTGTGGATTTATTAGACAATGGGTTGAGGATAATGTGTTGAACCATATTTCTGGGGAAGCATATGCTCGTACCCTATGTGAGCATCTTGAAAGTTTGTATGCTCGAAAGACTGGGAACAATAAAATATTCTTGATAAAGCAGATGTTGAGTTTAAAATATATTGATGGTTCTCCAA
>DF359005.1:49997-62229 GCA_000787875.1 Solanum virginianum | reverse complement strand
AAGGAAACTGAATTCCAATCTTCCTAAGTGCTCTAGAGAGTAGTTGTTAATCCTGTAATTTAATATCAATGTAGAAAACAAAATTTAAACTAAAATACGTTCAACAATTTGAATTCACAGAATTTATTGTATGTTCTTAAGAAATTTAATTCCTTCATTGTACCCAATGTTTGTAAATTATTTCCTCTTAGGATAAAATAGATTAACTATTACATTAGTAGCAATACCTCAAACTCTTATAATTTTTAGTGAATTCAAAGAACTAGTAATGGATTCACACCGACTCAAATTTTATTTCATGAGAAAATATATGCAGAAGAAGAGAAAATTCAATGTCTAAAAAATGCAGATATGACCTCTATTTATATCCAATGGTTAGGTGTAAATTTACCTGTTCAGAACAGGGATGGTATCTTTTGGGAACAAATATGTTTGTTCTGACAAAACATTCACGCACAAGTTCTAAAAATTAGTTAAACTAATTTCGCGTATTAATTTAATTAATAAATAATTCATAAATTAATTTAATTAATTACTAATTTATTAATTAAATAATTAATTAATAATTTATTAATTAAATAATTAATTAACAATTCACAAAAGAAATATCAGAAAAGGAAACTTTTGAGATTGGTTAAATAAATTTTGTCCAAACTTCGTAAGTTCAAAAAATTTGAAGAATTGAATCTTATTGAACTCGAGAAACTGACTGAAGGAGGAGCAACGATTGTATAACAAGGATGAATCAATGTTATCATTTAGAGATCGACTTTTTGAGACGTTTGCAATTAAAATGACAGTCCCTTTTTACATGGAAAGGCTAGTCTTTGACCTAATATTCGAAGAAAAAGCCTCTTAGTCCCTAAATGGGATTCCACATGAATTGATCATGTGGTGCTTATTGTCTACATAGCATACATGGTGGCATTTTCGTTAGACGGAGGGGTACTTTTCTTTTTTTTTTTTTTGCTAAATTATAAAGGAGCTGTATTTTTTGAGATTGGTTAAATAAATTTTGTCCAAACTTCGTACGTTCAAAAAATTTGAAGAATTGGATCTTATTGAACTCGAGAAACTGACTGAAGGAGGGGCAACGATTATATAACAAGGATGAATCAATGTTATCATTTAGAGATCGACTTTTTGAGACGTTTGCAATTAAAATGACAGTCCCTTTCTACATTGAAAGGCTAGTCTTTGACCTAATATTCGAAGAGAAAACCTCTTAGTCCCTAAATGGGATTCCACGTGAATTGATCATGTGGTTATTGTCTACATAGCATACATGGTGTCATTTCCGTTAGACGGAGGGGTACTTTTTTTTTTTTTTTTGCTAAATTATAAAGGAGCTGTATTTTTTAACTAAAATCTAGCCAAGAAGTATTTTTGCTCTATTTCTGATAGTTTGAAGTAGGGGTGACAAAATTAAACCTAAGTCGTTCAACCTACCCAATCCATTGAAGTATGTGCGGATTAATGATCCGTCCATTTATTAGCTCAATGCATCTCAACCTAACTCATTTCAACCCATTTAAAACTGGGTTGATACTCAACTCGTATTGATTTAAGAAAGATCTTGTCAAAATATTTTAGAAAACTTTTTTTTAATTTGATGTGTTTTATATAGTCAAAATAAGGAAAAACATAATTTAATTAAGTACAAAAAATATTGAAAAAGAATAAATAAAGTAAGTAAAACTTAATAAAAGTTGGGTCAGATTAAGTCTTGATCCGCTCTATAACCCGTTTTGACCCAAACAAATTTGGGTTGGATTGGAACTTAACTCATTTATTATTTTGACCCATTATAACCCACTCAAATTTAATCCAACCCATTCAATTGTCACGCCTAATTCAGGGACATTTTGAACTCTTTTTTTTATTTTCGTTAGAGGGGCATTTTTTCGCCAAAAATTTAATTAGCAAGTATTTTCAAGCCCAAACGTAATGACGAGGAATTTCTTCTCCATTTCAAATAGTTTAAGGATATTTTTGACCCGTTTTCGATTAATTGTAAAAATGGATTGACGGCAAAAAATTCTTAATCCCTCGGCAAGTTGTAGGAAAATCAAATATGATTAATTAGGACACCTACTAATTAATTAAGAATATAAGTGAAATTTCATTTACCCTTTTGATCTTTTATAGTTTAGGACATCTTATGTAACCACTGGAAGGAATATCACAAGAAAATGGGGAAGATACAAAATAATAGAAAGTTAAGATAAAGAAAAAATAAACAAATATATATCATAAATATCTTTTTGTAGGGAAAGCCCGCATTATGAGTAAATATTCCGAAATACAACAGCAAAATTACTCGTCACATCTTGACTACAGCTCCAGTGTTCCAAACTAACATCATTTCCTGGTGCAGCATGTTCATGATTCTGCAGCAGTAGACTGCATACAGCAGAACCATTTTTTCTGAAAGGGCAGTGCACACCGAAAAGTCATAATCTGGAATTTATGATATACATGCAGATATACTAGTAGCATATTGTCATAGAGCTAGTGTATACCAGTTGAATGTGGGATTCTTTGGTTTCACCCACAAATACAATCGGGAATAGGATCCCGAGCGAATACGCGCTAATGAAAAAATTCCTCAAGTTACATATTATTTACTTGTAAGCTGATCATAGATAGAGAACTAGAGATGATATATGCATATGACACAAGTACAAAGACACAGAACATAGTTTACAGTTTTAGTAGTAATTTCCAACAAGGATTCCTGTAGGATGAGAATAGTACAGAAAGCAGGCAGAAATCATAAGTACATGAAATTTTAACTATTATTTTTTTTATTAACATGGTGCCCGGGCCAGCTTGCGTGGACCTCGACTAATTCCGTGGGATACCTGTCACCTCCCACCAGCAACAGGTACCAGGTAACTCTATCCATTAAGGACAGCCCATATGGGAAGAAAGTACCTACTATATTTCTTTTGTCTCAGCTGGGGTTTGAACCTGAACCCTCATGATTCTCAACAACTTGTGCCCTCGTGATTCTCAACTTACTTCATTAACCAATAACCATTACGTCACATCATTGGGTAAAGAAGTACATGAAACATTTTAACAAAAGCAAATTGTTTTACTATATATAATAGATCCTTGTAAGCAATACATGAAATATTGAGCCAAAAGGTCACTCCCTCCATCACATAAAAAGTGTTTGACTAGGTACAAAAAGTAAGAAAAATGGAAAGACAACTTTTGAAAGTAGTGGTTTTAAAGGCGCAATGGATACTTGTGTGGCTATAAATCATCTCACAAGAGAAGACCGCTAAAGTTGAATAGTTTCAACATATAGAAAGGAGTCATTCCTTTTGGACACACAAAAGGAAAGCATCTCACTGTCTCGTAAAATACAACAGATGGAGTATCTATTATTGTTCTGGGAAATGATATTTGATGTTTTACTACAGATGTTCTTGATTTCAGCTGTTACTTATGGGAGATCATATTAGAACACCAGCTCAAATAACATCCTAGACCAACTCAAATTAGTACATTTACAAGGTTCGTGTACCTTTTCCCTCGAACCATCAAATCTGAGGCAAGAAATGACAATCTGCAAAATAAAAGTAACAGAACTAACAGCCATTATGTGGGACACAACTTACAGATTGAGGTTTTCCAAGTGTTGCTTTATTTTTGTATCCAGAGTCACCCTTTGGTGGTGAGTCTACCTTGCCACCTGTCTTTTTCTCATTTCGAGCTTTATTGAAGATCACTGTGAATCCCTCGGCTGAAGATGGATCATTGACATCCCAATCGCCGAACTTAGGAAGGGGCTGTCCTTTCTCCTGTAGAGTTTAAAAATAACCATCACATAATTGTAATAAAAACACCCTCTAACAAAAATAAATTCAGCAACCTAAGTTCTGATTGTCTAAGATATTGAAACGTAACAGGAGGCAAATTATAGAAGGCTGCAAATCATTACACTGGAGCAGGAAACATACACATCGGGAAATGGATACACACATTCATTTAGGATCACAAAATGGTATTTTACTGTTAAAAAGGGATAAATTTATGATATAGCTTGTACTAAACATATGCTTGCGTATTTTAAAAAAAAACAAGAACTAAGTATCTAAACCAGAACATGAGTTTCGCTACAACTTGGTCTACCATTTACAAAAGAATTGGGAATGTTGCATAGTGTTCTCATGGTTTTCGTTGCTATCCAAAATAGACAAATGTATTCGGGTAACGAGAACTAGGGATGGAACAAAATCAAGTTTGACAGCAGATGGAACCTCAGCCTGTTAAAGTAATTATTGCAGGAACAGGCTCATATCAAAACCATATAAGTGAATTTGTAGAAGCAAACAGGTGAAAGTTACCACTCTCACGTGAGAAATGAGATACGGAAAAAAAGGAGACGAGAAAAGAAAAAAAAAAAGGAAAATGACTAATGGTGAAAAGCAAATAATAGTATGTAAATAAGATAAAAAGTAACAAATACAAGACTAATAACGACAACACAAGATACAAAGACACAAACTTTTGATGCTCACACCGTATAGTACTGCACCTTCAAAAGCAAATTTTTACACGAACAGCATACCTTTGCTGTAATATTATCCATATGAGGTAAGGACAGTCAGATTTCAAAGAACTAGAAGTTAAAATGCTTCATTTAGCTCCTATGGCGAGCATGCGTTACTCAATTTGCAGAACAGCATCATCTCAAATGGAATTAGCAACTATTTGCATCATAACTTCACTCAACAATCAATCCCAGATAGAGCTATTTCAAGCACAAAAGAAAAAGAGCCTTTCTTTAACCATCTAGATACTACAACAATCAACCATAGTCTCTCCTACTTGAAAACCCCCCAAAATAATAAGGCTGAACGTGTACACCTCTAATCCCTAAAAGATAGTAACATTTGAGTTTCTACTTTATTATCAGTTTCAAACATTAAACTTTTAGAGAACCAAATATAAAGGACAAGAGGTTTCAAGGAATAATCCCCCCAACCCACGCACCCCACCCCTTCCAAACACACCCAAAAGAAAAACACCTCTAATCCCTACTATAGTACCATTTGAGTTTCCACTCCGTTATTAGTTTCAAGAATTTAACTTTTAAAATACCAAAAACTTAAATCTTTCAAATATAAAAGACAAGGGAACCCCCAACACACATTTAAAAAAAAAAACACAGAGAAATCTTTAAGAAAATTATACCCAAAAAATCAAAATAATCAAGAGCTACTCCACCTCCCCTCCCCCCCCAAACCCCAAAAACAAAACAAAACAAAAAAAAATCTTTTTTTAGAGGGGCTCAAAGGAGAAGAAAAAACCAAGCTCCATAATTGAGTCTCCAAAAAAGGGGATTTTCTTTTGAAACAAAACAATCAAAGAAGAAGATGTAAAGGAGAGAAAAGAATGAGAATCTTACCGCCATGAATTATTTTAGAGAGAAACAGAGGAAAAGATCTTTCAGAAAAACAAAATTGTTCTGACCCTTTTGGGGATTATTGATTGATTTTTCTAAATAGATATATGTATTCTTGTTTGGTGTATAAATGGAAAAAAAAAAAAGAAAAAAAAAAGACAAAGAAAAGGAAAGAGAAATTCTCTCCTCTCTGGAAATGGAAACGGAAATGTTACAGAGAAGAAGAATATGAAAAGGGAAAGAGACTCAAAGGTATGTAGATAGACGTACAGCTGGCATCAATGTGGGCCCAATGTTTTTCCAGTGTCCCCACATTCAGGTTTAATTCTTTTATTTTTATTTTTCCTCTGTCTTAACTCATAAACAAATTTAAATAATGTATTTTGATATAAATATTTCTCATTCTAACAACGTGATTGGCTGGTTGTTGTATTGTATTGTTTAAGCCTGATTGACATAATATTTTCATAAAAATTTAGATCTCAATAAATATATCACTTTGAAATTAATATCAAATGGACTTTGATTATATATTTGAGCTAATATATATAACATTTAACATTATAAATAGCTATAAGAATCTTGAACTTAAATTTGTTAAACATTCATGTGGATAAATAAATAATTGGTGAAATAAGAATATATAATTTAAGCATATATTATTTCACATGAAAAAAAAACAGTACTGTTTTATAGATTTTGAGTCTATAGTTCAAAGACTCCATTGATTAATGTCAATGGTATATAATACTCATGTAAAAATTGAAACAAAAAATAAAATCATAAGTATAAAATATATTTTTTATATGTGGTATAAAAGTTTTATACAAATGTCTTGATATTGTTGTACTGAGTTGAGGTCCTCTTGTGCAATAAATAAAAAATATGAATATTCATAGTGAATGGTTGTCTTATTTAGATAAGACGGTAAATATTATATAAAACATTTTGAAATTTTTAAAAGGTTCTAATATAAAGTAATTTTATTGAATAAACGTGAATGATTGTGAGATTGCTTAATATATAAATAAATCATTTTTCATCTCATGAATAATATTTAAAAAAACATGTTTTAGACATTTGGTGCACTTATACATATCCTTCTATTACTCTTCATTAGATAATGATTTTTTTAATCTTGATACTTATTCAAATTCAAGATACTAGCAATTTATAAAGCAAGTTACTCAATACATAGTAGATGTAATTTTTCTTTGAAAATAAGGTTTAGAGTAATGTTGAAAATACTATTTGCATAGCTCAACTGAAAGAAGATAATTTTGAAGAAGACAAAATAAAGTATATTTAAACAAATACATTTATACAATTTTTAACAGAATTGTAAAATAATTTTTTTGACAAAACAATAATTTAGGCAAATATTTCAGAGAGACAATATTTGAAAAATCATTATGCAAGAATGAAATTTAGCGTTTTCAAAATATAAAATAATATTATCATAGAAGGAAGGTAAATGCCATTATTATGTGTAGCAATATCCATACCTTCACTATCTCCTAATTAATCTTTCACGCCCCATAATAGCTCCTACATTCTCAAAAGTTAATGACATGTTTATTACACCTTTTGATGATCATCTATGTAGATTTATAGACAGAGATGTAAGAGACATATTGTATACACTTTGAACACTTGAAAGAATAAGAAAATAGTTAATGGTACAATGGATAAAAATAGCTAAATGTATGACTATATGAAATCGTGAACATGAAAAGTAATCACATAGTTTCAATATACAATTAAAAAAGACATGATGTTGAATCAAATACTAACACATAAAAGGTAATTAAATTGATAATATTATACGGAATGTATATGAATAATATAATATATACCGTGTGGAACATATCAATCAGATGTCATGAGGACACCCAAAAGAGATGTCAACAAGCCAACACTAATTGTTCTAGACATCATGTAACCTACTCATAAATGACGTTGGGTATTACTTCTTTTCTTATTAATGTCATTTAATTAATTATTTATCATGAATTATTGAGAAATTAATACATAGCAATTAGCTCCTAATGTAAAGATCGCACGGTCATTATCTTGTTACAACGTCGAGTTCCACTTGTTCAATACTTATACTTTTCCTTAGCATTATATAATTTAAAGTCTATCAACGCTTACTTAATTCTACAAGATATATCTAGATTACAGATTTCATCAAGGCCAACACAAGCTACATTTATTTTTATATTTTTTTAATTTTTATATTTCTCTTCTAGTTTATACATTACTTATTTGATTTGTGTATTCTTTATATTTCACTTACATATTTAACTATACCTTTTTTAGAGTAAAGAAATGTTATTTCTCTTTTTAAAAATATATCATATGGGGTATGGTATCTTCTATCCCATAAAAAGGTAAAATTTACGTCTATTTTATCATTTTCCAAACTCATAAAATTATGATATGTTATTTTGTGTTTGTTGTTGATGTGTACATCAAATGCTCAAATCATAAATATAATGCATAATGTGGTTATTTATTGGTTTGGCGTAAATGCAAAAGCTAATTATTTCTTCTAAAATGTATATGGTGAGGACAATATATTTATGAAAGTTTGCCATCTAAAATTAAAATATTCTTATTTATTGAAGAATTAATTCAAATAATTACTCATTAAAGCTCTTAAATTAAAAATTTATGCTTAATACATTAATACCTATTTTAAAAATAAACAGAAAATTAGATAGACTATTTGATAAAGATCGATTCTTTAATTATTTAAGTTCTTTAATTACACTTAATTGACAAGAGGGATAAAACTTCCCTTGGGGTATTGTTAAAGGAGTTTAATTTTGGTGGATTATCAGTGTACTAAATTTTTATGTTATCGGGTGATATTGACCTGCAGGTTATCTAGTAGTATTTCTTTATAATATTTATATATTTTTTAAAAATAAAATATAATTATTTTTTTCATTTTTCTCTACTTCTCTCTCCGTCTCATCCTCTCTCTTCTTCTTTGGCAAATAGTTTAATTTTTTTATTGGTTTTTTCCACTATAATCTAACTATCTTTTTTCTTAATTATTCGTAGTCTTTTGTGCATTCTTTTTTCAATAAATAGCAATTGCATTTTTATATCTGCAACCAAAGCTAACTTTTTAGATATATTTTTAATTTTGTTTATTGATTCTAGGATTTATGGGTTTTTTCCTACAAAATTAAGTATTTTTTAAAGTGTTCATTTTATTTTTTTATTGTTGTATTTTTCATAGAAGACGAAAAATCTCTTGAACAACTTCCTACATCTTCCATCTCTTTCAAATCTTATTTTTGATTACATATTTTATTAGAATTTTATTATTATAAATATGAATGTCATAAATTAAGTTTTTTTTTAAAACAAAATGAAAGATGAACAGAATAATTTAAGAAAAACAAAAGGAATAAAAATAAGAAGAAAAGGACAACATCGTCATTTTACCATTGTCATACAATACCTACGAGAAAGGAAGAGAGTATACTTTGGATTCAAATTAAGAAAGGAAAAAATCTAAAATTTAAGAAGGAATTTGGATTATAACTAAGATTCAAATTACCTTTAATGTTTTTTTAAATTACATTCTTTTTAAAAAAGTATAAATATTACTTGAAAAAATTATGGTAATTATCTTTAAAGTTATCTGATAGTGTAGAAAATCTTATACACTATCAGTACATATAATTTAAACTCTTGTTAAAATTTGTACATATACGGTCCAAAATTATGAAACAGTGATGACCAATAATATGAATGGGAAAAAAGTATATATTATTACAGTCTTCTCCAACCAAGTTATAACACGTGAGATCCTAGGTATCGAGTTTGAGTTAAGTAAATAAATACAAAAAAACAAAAAAAAAATTATACTCCCTTTGTTCACTTTTACTCATCACTATTTTACTTATCAAGGTCAAACTATTAGTTTGAACTTTGACCAACATTTTAAAATGTATTTTTTTATCATATTAATATGAAAAATATTGCAACTTATACGTATAATTTTCAACCATCCAAATTTTAAATTTTAAATATTAAATTTAGCTACTTCAATTTAGCTTTAAAGTTTAATCAAATTGACCTCAAAAAATAAAAGAGTAACAAACAAAAGCGAAGAAACGGAGTACAAGACAATTCATCCTTTATTTTATGCAAGATAGAATTTGAATTAGCCAACTTAATGAATTATTTCAAATATCAAATGATTATATAAAAAATAAATAATACAGGAATGTTTGTGTGATTGCATTTCAACTTCCTTGCGCATGTAAGGCAATTAGAGACATGACAAGGATATTATATATTTGCATGAATTTTAAAAATAAAATAAAATAAGCTAATCCATCTTCAATGTATATTGAAGTTATTACACGAGCAGATTTATTCATTGTGCATCTGAAAGATACATTGCGACTAAGAGTTTTTCTAAGATCTCTAAAAAAAAAGGGTAGTCCAATGTACCAATAATTATGGTTATACAAGGTCCCTGAAAGAATTGCACATCAATAAAGTATGATATAGACATTACTTTCGTCTAACACAAACAAATCAGTAGTTAATTATAAGTTTTGAGGAAAGAGGAACTACAGCTCGATTTGAGATGAGATCTGACAATAGTTCTAGGACATCACATTCAGGGAATACGCACTCGGCTCGCTCAGAATTCTATTTTTAATTAGTTGGTCACTTTCTGAGCGTTAGTGTTTTCATAAAACCATTATTATAATGTCATGATGATACAGATAGTACAAAATTGTGTTGGAAACTCCCACAAAGATAGCACAGCTGGAAAACAAGAGTTTAGGCCAAGCTAGTTATTAGTGTGGCTCAATAGATATATAGTACAAGTTGATGGGCCATAAAATTAATTGGTCTCTTTACAACTGGATCCTCTTGTTTTGTTACCATTTTCTTGGAGTAATTTAACACTTTGATTTATTACTTCAATGACATAGAAATTTGTTATTCAAGTCTGCAATTCTTTGTCATACAATATACGTATGATGCTTGTGTTTTCTATGGACATCTCATCCTTAGCTGGCTTAAATTTTGATTTTTATTCCTACTACTAGCCGCTATTTTCATCGATAATTCCAAAATAGCTATACAATGAGTCGTTACAATAATGTTTCTATATATATATATATATTCATTGAACTACTCCCTCCGCTCATATTCATTTGGCCCCTATACTATTTTGAGATATCCAATAATACTTGTTCATTTTATGAAATCAAGACATAATTTTACACTTAGTTTCTAATTTACCCTTGTCATTAATTATAGTAATTTTTCTATTACATTTTTCAAGACATTGCATTTATTATATTCAAAGGATGATTTGGTAAAATTATCCTATCATTTACTATTTCTTAATCTCTGTGCCAAGTCAATAGGGGTCAAATAAAGTTGGACGGATGGAGTAAATTCTTTAAGGGCTTGGCGGAGTACTTGTGAGCGAGGGTAGAGTTAGGTAGGATTGAAAGGGTATAATTGAATTTTTTTTTCGAATAGAAAATTACATTGTTTATATTTTTTATATATATTAATTGTTGAACCTCTTCACCTTCTTAATGTGTATGAATAACACTTAATGAAAAACTTGACTTGTCATTAATAAAATGTCTTGAAAAAAGCAGGTATATCTATTATACCATCTACTTTTATTTGTTCTATATTGAAAATATATGTCTATTTTTACTTATTCAGATTGAACTCTGAGAGAGAATTTATCAATTAGTTTCTTATTTACACTTATTATTAACTACAGTCATTTTTGGAACATCAAAATTATAATTATATTTAAAGAATGATGTACTAAAATTGTTATTCTATTGATTATTTCTTAAGAGGTGTATTAAATTAATACTGGATAACTACTCCCTCCGACCAATAATATTTGTTCATTATTGACTGGGCATAGAGATTAAGAAGCAGTCAATGATAGGAGAAATTTTACCACATCACCTTTTGAATATAATAAATATAATGTCTGGAAATGTAATAGGAAAATAGTTATAATTAACGATAAGGGTATATAAGGAATTAAGTATAAAGTTATCTCTTGATTTCATAAAGTGAACAACTATTGTTGGACAGAGGGAGTAAAGCGATACTCGTTCCATAAAATGTTGGATTCCTTTTCTGACCATACAGCAGGAGTCATAAACATTTATTAGTAAACTTCTAAGTGTGTCCTTGTAATGACCCGAAATGTCATTTTTGGTATTTTCAGCTAAATTATCGTTTTGCCCTTCTCGAAAGTTGTTTTGAGTCATTTTTGGATGAGGTGAAAAGTCGAATTTTGAAAACCTTGTAAAAAGTTGAAATTTTGCTAAAGAAAGTTTTTAAAGGCTTAAAGTTTGAGTTTTAAGGTCATCTTGAGTTTCTGGTGTTGGAATACAATTCCGACTATTCCATTAGCTCCGGAATGCGAAATATAGGAGAAGTAAAAAAACTGAATTTGGAGGTAAAATAGAGATTTTGGATTCAAAGTTGCATTTTTAGTTGAATTTGGACAATAGTTTGACTTTGGTCAACATTCGAAGTTTGGAAGATCAAATCAGAATTTCGAAAGTAATGTCCTTTGATTTCACCTGTTTCAGCCTGTGCAGTTATATGGTTCCAGATGGTGAAACTAACGCTAGAAATGGTCTCGTTGTAATTTTTAGAGTTTCCGAGGTCATTTCAGGTATTTCGAGTTTTAACTAGTTTATTTGAGTTTTATCGGGTTCTGGGCCAAAAAGGTCTTGATTTCGAATTTTGATGATTCCAGTGAGTACGGAACGTCGA
>DF359005.1:27453-49988 GCA_000787875.1 Solanum virginianum | reverse complement strand
GTACGGAACGTCGATTTTGGTAAGGTTTCATATCTAGTTTGTGTTCATGGGGTTCCGAACTAATTTTGAGGGTCCACTTTGTGATTTTGAGTTTTGTGCAATTTCTACAATCTGGTGCAGGGAATTTGTTCCCCGTATTCGCAGAGGTGTTGATGGTGTTGACCTCCACGTTTGCGGAGTACTAAATGGCCTGAAATAGTTTTTTATTTAAAAACGTCGAGTTTCATCATTCTTTCTCCATTTTTAATATTCTAAGCTCGATTTTTGAGAGATTTTCAAGGCATTTCAAGACAAAGCTTTTGGGTAATGTATTTCTAACTTATATCTTCAATTTTCATTGATTAATTCATGATTTTAACATAAAATTTTGGACTTTGAATTGGAGAAATTAGGATTTTCCTGGACATTGATTTTTGATAGAGAAATGGTGACTGTAGTATCATTTTAACTCCTTTTTCAAAAAGATTTTTACCATTAGATTTTTTATTACTTGGAAACATTTTCATGTAAATTTTTTTAAATTTCGAGAACGTTTTTCGGGATGAGATTTTTGGACCATTTTGCTCATTTTCACCCAAATTACTTGATTTTGGTGTCATTAGCTTCGTACTAAGATTGTAAATCCATATTTGACTAGATTGTGACGTTTCAGGTGCAGAATCAAGGGGGAAAGCTCCGATTTTTCATTCATTTCATATCATATCATTCTACCATGTGATTGTGACTTGATTCAATTATTTGAGATTGAATATAAAATGACTATACCTGGACCGCATTTGCTAAGTATCTAAGATTATTTGAGACATCTGTTGTATATCTGGGTTATATATTGAGACTTTATCGTATATTTGTTATGTATCTTGTAACAACTGTTGGGTATACTTATTGTATACCATATATATATTGATTGTTGTGGTGGTGGGACTTTTCTGAGTGCAAGTTTGTAGTTCGATAGTATGTGGTTGGTGTGGAAGGAGTGTTTTGTTCAGTATTCTTTACTTGAGTTTAGATCTTCTTGCTAAGTGCCTATTGATTTTTGTACTCACCCTTGCTTTTACACGCATGTATAGGTTATGAGCCTGGTTTTACTTGAGATAGCATTCCTTTTTTTACGGATCAAGCATCTGGACGCTCCAAAGGTAGCAACTTGTCTATATCGATAAACTCTCGATGTCTTTTACCTTATCTTGTCTTCAACTTGAGAACTGAAACTCAAACTTGTATTTTGTTTCTTCTATACTCTTTTATAATAGAGGCTTGTATGTGTCACATCGTCTTCGGGTGGTTTGTAGACTTCATTATCTCGTGCTTATTCTAGCTTATTAGACTTCTATTCCGCTTTTATTATTGTATTAAGTTGAATAGGTTTAGACTGACTTATCTTGATGAGTTAGGCAAGTGCCATCACACCCCGTTTTTGGTTCGTGACAATCCTAAATTTAACAAGTAAATAATGGCCCCTTGCATTGGTTGATAATTGATGAGCTTTACTCAAGTGTCTTCACTATAACAGAGCCTGAGCATTCAATTGTACAGCAAAATCACAAATGGGGTAATTACGTTAACTTTGGGGCTGGTAAGTTGCAACTCACATAGAATTGTGATCAATGATATGCAATTCTTTGAAACCCTCATACCTTTATAGCTATACAGTAAACTGATTTGATCTAATTGGTAAGTAGCTCTGAGTAAAAAACACTATATCTGAGGAATTTTTTATCGAACCTCCCAGCTCCCACCATTACTTTTAAAAAAACAAACAACTTTCGACTAGATGAAGGCATAAGTTAGCTTATTATTTAGGTTATATTAGCTTAAGCAGCTTCACTTAAACATTGCTTGCAGCTGTATAGTGCTTGACAGAACAAGTGATATCTGAAGTCCCTTTTTTTCCTTTTGCGGAGCATCCAGCGAAACCTACAGCCTCTACCCTCCCAACGCGCACTGGAAATTTATCTTGAAGTCACTAACTCAACCTCCTATGTCCTTTGGACACATGAAAATGATGAAATGCTGGAAGAAATTCCAGCGGAAAAGTTGAAATCGGGGTAGGGGAGATACGTTCACTACTTTGAGAAGAACATGATCAGCTTCCATTTATTTTTGAAGAATACAACTTCTTAGAATAACATTACAAAGGAAAGAAGAAAAAGAAAACCATGAAGCAGAAGTTGCAGAGTCATCTCTAGCTGAAGTGCCCTGCCAGATCAAATCCGTCGCAAGCACCGTCTATCATAAATAGCCCGAAAATCTAACCTGCAAAACAAAAGCAAGTATATACACCAAGGTAATCAGAAATGATCTCAATGCATTTGAAAGAACTTCAACTTAACTGTGTATCTCATTGAACAGCCCTTAAATACTATTCCAATCCTAATGATCTATCAGGAAGTCGTCTGAATTCCATAGAAGCAAATGCAAGGACTAAATTCTCAAATGAGTTTCCAATCTTCAGACTTACCTAAGACAAAAAAGGATTACACAAGCTCTAGGACAAGGGCTGAGGCACCTCCTCCTCCATTGCAAACACCAGCAGCTCCATATTTGCCATTTTTCTGTCTCAACACCTGCGAGCATTGCATTGGGAAAATTGATGTGAAACAAACATCAAAAGACGATAGATTTTCTCAATATTCATGAACAGAAGACAGGCTCATATTAGGACATTAAAAAGAAACACCTATTGAACTTAAAAGCCCCAAAATGTTGCAGTAGTAACACGTACCCCAAGAAGTGTAACCAATATACGAGCTCCACTGCATCCAAGAGGATGCCCCAAAGATACAGCCCCACCGTGTACATTAACTTTTTCCTGAGTAAACAAACCAAAAGATTACTTAATTGTCAGGATCATCCATGCTTGTTACACACTAAATAAAGTGCCGCAGACCAAATAAGTTACGACTTTATGTTATCTTATCCTCATTTCATTTTCATATCAAAGAATATAGTCCAAAATATTTTTCTTGAGATAATAGGTCTCGAGTGAGAGTGTCAAAGTTGAAAAGATTAACAAATTTTGTATTTCAAGATTTAATAAGCATATAGGATTAGGTAGAGCACTCACTGGATTAAGACCAAGCAGTTTTTGATTTGCAAGAGCAACCACCTGCAAGCAAAGTGTGTCAAGAAGGGTGCTCACACAAATGACGCAGGCTAGTTTAAAAGAAATAGTAAGAGTGCATACCGCAAAGGCTTCATTTATTTCATAGTAATCAATTTGGGAAGCCTCTAAGTTAGCATTTTTGATAGCTTTGGGAATTGCGAGAGCAGGTGCGGTTGTGAATAATTCAGGTTCCTGCAAGATTTAATTTAGATGAGAACATCATGAGTGTAAGTTTAACCACCGGATAAGGAAATTAAAAAATGTAATAACCATTAATTCTCCAAAATATAACATATAAAGAGCTTAACTACCGGATAAGGAAATTAAAAAATGTAATAACCATTAATTCTCCAAAATCTAACATATAAAGAGCTTAAACTCTATTCTCAAATTCAGAGATATAAAGTACCTGAGCAGCATCCGCGAAGCCAGAGATCTTTCCAATAACATTTAATCCTAGTTTTATAGCCTTCTCTCCACTTACTAAGACCAATGCAGCAGCACCATCACTGAAAATGAAAGATTTCTCCTGTCAATAAATTTTATGGAAAATAAAAGGCAAGAATCTCTTGAAGTTATCACATTCCAATTCCTGTTTCAAATTTTCAACAGGGAAAAATAAGGAGCAACTTCCATAGCCAGCTTTTATCATGTTTCATTTAATTATTCACATTTCAGGTGAAAAATGTTCTTAAATAGTATAATAGATGACCTATCTAACTTGGCTCCCACTATGGATGCAAAGTGTAAAAACTTTACGGTTTAAAATTAACCAGAAACGTAAAGTTATAATTGGAACTGTAATCAGAGTATCTTTTTCAGCTATCGTTTGGGATGCAGTACTTGCAGAGAGAGGAGGTTAGTGCAAGTAAATGTTAGATAGATAACAAAGATTGGAGAAGTAGGAAATGCATTTATTTGTTAGGTTAACAAAAAGTTCTTGTTAAACATGTCAGAACAAGAAAAACAGAACATGGTTTGAAAATCTAGTCCACGAACCTTATGCTAGAAGCGTTACCAGCAGTAACAGTACCATCTTTATCCTTAAAACTTGGTCGGAGTTTTCTCAATTTTGCACCATCAAACTGGTAAGAAAAACACAGAGATTATGAGTGATGAATGCAGGAGACTATAGACAGTATAAATACACGTGCCTATATCATCATATCTTTGAAGTGCCAAAAGAGTAAATTCATATATCTGATCCTTTTAATACTTGGAAAGCACAAATATGGAGGTCTACATAACTAGTCAGAAAATTCTCTCCATCCCCTTCAATAAGAAACTACATTGATTTAGAAGTTGCATTTAACTTCATTTTCTTAGCTGTTCTACTTCACTTCCCATATGGCAGTAGGTCTGAGAATGGCTAAACTAAGTCTACAAGACTGCTTCAAGAGAAGATGTAGAGGAGCCCATCCATGTATGGTATTGTTTTGCTTTAACTAATAAAAAGTCATCTTAATGTACTCACCTTTCCTAGACCGTCATCCTTATCAACAATAATGGATGGCTTTCCTCTTCCTCCAGGCACCTCAACCTACATGTTGTCACAATTCATTAGAACCATAAATAAACAGACTGCAAAGAACTTGTTTTCTTTGAGTATAGAGAAATATATAGACACCAAACGCTAATGACTTTTACCGGTACAATCTCCCATGCAAAAGCACCAGCTTCGTTCGCAGCAATTCCACGTTCAAAACTTTGAACTGCATAGTCATCCTGCATGTATAAGAGAGACATAAGTGCTTGACTCCTTTAGCAAATAAAAGACTTTGGCAAATCTACATATCGGATAGCTGAAAATTAAGTGAAACCAGAATGATAATTCACTTTGGTTTCAGATGTGTGTGTAGAAAATCAAAATGGTTCAACTTCGCCATAGAAATAATGACACAGCATTGGGAAAGAGCGAGAAGCTTCATCAAATGGTGGTATCAATTACTAAACATCAAAAGAACCAAAAACAAAGATAAGGGGGAATTGGCATGCAAGTATAAATTAGATAAAGTAAGAATAGCCATAGCTTTAGCATGTGGCATTAAAATCAGAGCCAAACTTGCAGCACTATGCAAATTAAATAAAAAGAAAGATGTCTATAAAGACAAACCTGCTGCTCTCTTGTGATTTTATGATTTTCAGCACATATTTCTGCACAAACTCCCATACCACAATCTTTATAAACATCTGTCAAACCATCTTTAAGCATTCCATCAACTAGACTATCATGTCCAAGACGAGATCCCTTCCTGTGATTGTGGCATTGATCAATAAGGATATTGATATAACAGAATTGAAGAACAATATTAACTAATCAGAACTTCTGTAATGGAAAAAATAGAAGTGACCAGTGCAACAAGTTCACCATATTATGAAAAATACATAAACCATATAAAACTCAGTGAGGAGAGATCTAAAATCTATGGCTGACAGGGAACAGATCATAACATAAAATGGAGAGAGATCTAAAAAGTGCATGTCTGACGAGGAACAGATCATAAACGGGTTTAGGTGAAATTATGAAAAATAAGAAGCAAGGAAAACTAGTTAACAGGAATAGGAGCTGGCTTTGTAATTGTTGATTAAGCTTGTTAAGACTTCGGAATAACACATGTACACGGTTGAAGCACAAAAAGGATAGGTTTGAAGTTGTAGACATGTTATAAAATGTGTGTTTGGAATATCAAAAACAAAAAAAAAAAACACAGCATCACTCTATGTAAATTCTGTGACTCAAAAAATATATCATCTTGTATCACTTTTTACTAGGGAGATTGAGGGCCTTCAACAAAGTAATTGTATTATCCCGGTGGTTCAATTTTTGAAGAACGCAAACCTTGCTTCTGCAATGTATTTGGGAACATTGGACATGCTTTCCATTCCACCAGCCACAACCACCTCGTTGATGCCCAACTGGATACTTTGAGCTGCAAGCATAGTTGCTGCAAAGCCATATAAAATTATATATCGTCAAAAACATGAATTTCTTTCACTCTCGTAACAGTGATAAAAGACGGTAGAGGTCTCCGGGAAATAAATACAACAGGAAGGCGCATGCCTTTCAATCCAGATGCACAAACTTTGTTCACAGTTGTGCAAATGACTGTATTGGGTATTCCTGCACCCAATGCGGCTTGCCTAGCAGGAGCCTGTCCCAGGTTTGCAGTGAGGACATTTCCAAAGAAGACTTCTTCTACTAGTGATGGATCAACATTTGCTTTCTTAAGAGCACCTAAAGTCAACCAACAGACAGATTAATTGAAATTCAACGAAATTATTATTGCCGGTAATTGAGTTTTCCATAATGAAATAACTATGTAACACTAGTTAGAGTTCTACCCTCAATGGCAACTGATCCAAGTTTTGTCGCTGGCAACGAGGAAAGAGAACCAAGGAAGCTCCCCATTGGAGTACGGGCAACACCAACAATGCAAACATCTGTTCATATTAAAGCATAAATAATGAACAAATATCAGAAAGCACAGTCTGGAAAACCTTTTACACAACATAGATAAACAAAAATCTAGAAAAAAACAAAATTCAACTATACTACACCAATTTATCTAATAAAAGAAACATCAAAAGAAAGGATAAGAGACATCGAACATAATGAAATACTGTTTTTGACAATGCAGAAGACATCAATCAATCATCTAAGCCTCAATAAGCTGTCAGAGTCTTCTGTAGCGAAAATTCCAGAAGAAATTTATGGTTTTGAAAAGTAGAAAAATGTGCTACCAGTTTTGGACTCTCCATTTTACATAAAATAACAGTAAGAAGACCATTCCACACTAAAGGTTTCAACTAGAGGTTATTAGAAAAAAGTTTTGTTTTAAGTAACTGAAACTGCAAGTTAATGTGCATTTGAAGCTTTTTCATTTCATGAACAGATATCCCACTGACCATACAAAATCAAGACTTCCCAAATGAAATTTACCTATTAGGAGCAAAAACTAAAGTTAGATTCAATGATGTCTCATGGTAAGACTGAAAAGTTAGATTCAACTATGTCTCATGGTAAGACTGACTTACAGCAATGTTCACAGTTTCAATTTGTTAAAACTGTTGAAAATAACAAGACAGATAAAAGAGATTCTTTTTCCTCTTTATCTACAGAACACAATATCCTCCAAACAGAAAGAAATTGCTTATTTCCTAATGGCAATCTACAGAAAGCTAATTTTTAATGATTTATTTCTAAATGAAAATTTTAATGAAGAAATCAAATACAAAAATGGTCAAACCACTAAGCTCTTGCTTAGGCATAAAAGGATGTTCTTTCCATGCGAATTGCCTTAGAACCAAAGAACACCCCTGCTACTAATAAATAGTCACCATGTAAATCAATTTTGCAGAGATCATAGTGCTGGCTCGTACTGGAGTTGAAGCATCAATAAATCAATTTACTATCTTTACATCAAATAAAGAGTCTAGGCTAGGTGCTAAGCGAGAACACGTTGTTACCTCTGGGCTTGATGGTATCTGCAGCTGCTGGAGCCATTGTGAATATGTATGAAAATGAAAATGGATGTCTGTTTCATTCAAAACAAATCAGGGGTCTCTTTATATCAACAAAAGAAATCACAACACCACCAAAACACAAAAATTGTATTGACCAGAATATTCTGATCATTATATCAAATCATAGCATAAGCAAGAAGCATGAGAAGTTGAAAACTAATCCTCAACTATAACACATCTAACATACCATCTTTCCCAAAGATATTTTCATAGATTAATGAGCACCGTCAAGTCATTGAACGAAACGCAAAAATTATTGTGAAATTTGTCTTAAAAACACTAATTCCTTGATACCAAGGGTGTTATCGGTATGAAAGAAAACGGTTTTTCAATTTTCCCATATTCCAGAAGTACAGTATTTTACTTGATTGTGTGTCCACACCCTTCAACACAACTCATTTTCACCTCCACCCCGTAGCCCACATCCCCACCACCCCACACCTCTACCATTACCCCCACCTCACATAGTGTTTGTTTAAGTTATATACAAATATTTTTAAGAAAAATATATTATACACTAGACAATTACTAAAGAAACCCAGCTATTTTCCTGAAAAACTTATTTCATGGAAAATATTCTTCATCTAAAACAACACCTAAATGAGACTTGAGAAATAGCGCTCATCAAACAAATGACCATGGAAAAGAAGAGGAAACAGAAACAGTAACAATCTTCGATCTAGAAAATGCTCAAATGATTCACCAAATACTGTAAATCCGTAAACTGATAAACGCCTCACCTAATTCACTCACAGATCTAAACTAGAAAAAAAATCCAAAAAATTCTAGCATGAACTTGCATGGAATTCAGTATAAATTTGGAAAGTAAAATCCAAAATACATGGAAGGAAAAAACTAAGAAGAAATATGAGACGGAAACAGGGAAACGTAGATTCCGTAGAGTGTGATAATTGATAATCCAAGTGAAATACCTGTATAAGTTGATGGAAATTTCGATGGAACAGAGCACAGAGAAAGTGAGTGAAAGTTGAATGTGAAAATCACAGGGAAGAGGAAGACTATATATAGAAGGCCCGGTGACCGGCGGTCTGCTCTGTTCCTAGACCGGCTTTATTGACACACATAATTTATTTCATTGTTGGTATTAAAATATACTAAATTAATAGTAAATGGAGTACTACTCTATAGATTATTAGATAATTATATAATATTGGACTAGTTTGTAGCACCACATTTTAATACTATAGTGATTATGAAATGACAAAATATGCTAAATTATTTTGGTATAATTTATCTAATTATTAAGTCATATTCTACATTATTATGCTCTCTGTGATTTATATAATTTTTAAAGTATAATTTTTTTATTCATTTATCTACATTATTGTATTCATTGCAAGAAAAAAAAATTACATTTAAATAGTGATAGTTTTATTTTGTTTTGAGTACTAACAAAATATTGAGTTAACAAAAAAACAAGTATCATACTGAGTTGGTACAGGGGATAGAAAGTTGACACAAAGAAAAATTATTATAAATTTTTAACGAATTTATTATGCAAAAAAGAGTAATTATGTGTTTGAAGAAAGTATTCATTTTGTGAAGTTTTGGACTTTTCAATTAATATGGAATTGTTTGAGTCGTATAATGTTATTGTGTTGTTATATTCGGAAAGGGACAAATCAAGAGTATTATTATTGGGTCAGTAAAGATTATGCTGCAGTAGGCTTGAATATCTGTGAAGAGAACGAGATATTGAAGTTGATTGGTGGAACAATTCTTTATAATTTGTACTATATGGATTTTTGATTGGTGGAATGATTGAGGAAGACAATTTTGAAATATTTTTCATAAAATTATATTATTCTATGTTTGATATTAGGTATATTTCGTTTCATTATTTTAATATAATTGAATAACTTATTTGATATTGAAAAATAAAATAAATAATCTTATATAATACTTTAAAATAAAAATATTTTTATTCATCTCATTCCACAAAGTTAAGAAATCATAAAACTCCATAAAAAGAAAACTTGTTATACCAATATCGAATTTATCAAACCAAAACTCTTACTTTGTGTTCTAATATTTAATATCCAAGCAAAAATTATTATTTAAAAGACATTGTATTTATAATATTATAATCTGAATAAATATTAGTATTAATTAATTAAATTAAATAAGAGCCGTCGAGAATTAGTTGGGGGTGAGTGATTGGATTGCAGAAAAAGCAGACACTGGGAAATGAGATATTAAAAGTCATATATGTCATTTATAAAAATTTTTTTTTAAAGTGAAGTTATTTATTTTATTTTTATTTAAAAAAATAAAATAAATTTCTCTCAACGAAACACACAAGTTGTTTAATTTCTCTATTTGTAACGAAATAGAGGATTTCTTTTTACATTTTTCCTAACATTTATTTTTGAGGGAATCTGAGAGGAAAATTTTATAAGCTTTCTGCGTTATTTTAAATGTATAGTACAAGAATTATGTTACGGTTGCACGTGAACTTTGAAAAGTACTCTGCCATGATTGATCTAAAATATAATTATACGAATTAAAGAAGTCCTTCTTCCAATACGAATTATACTCTGTCGTTTATCTTTGGAGATAAAATAAACAGGAGGAAAAACTAATTATATTTAAGATAGTAAAATTAATGTTCTAAAAAAATATAAATTTCCATGACTTAATCTTGATTAATTAATCTTTTACGCTTTTAGCATAAAAACAAATTCTGATCCAATTTTTATCTGAATATTTCTGTTACTAAACGCCAAAATAAGGAATAAAAATATACAAGCACTTCGACTACTCCACCCTACCCCAACAGTAGATCTATAATTTTTTTTTTTCAAGGTATCTTAATTTGACAGGTTAAGGACTAATCTTCCGCGAATTTAAGCTTTATTTAAGGGTTTGCCGCTAGTCAACTGGTTATTGCATGCATAAGATGGAGATCAAACTCACAGTACTTACTTAAATAACCTAATAAACTAACCACTAGGACAATCAAACTTAGTTAGATTTATAATCTTTTAATTATGTTCCTTTCGGAAAGAGGTCCACAAAGAAAGAGACTTTACATCAAAATTAATGATAATATGAGAAATCAGAAATGTATTGAAACATACATAATTACTTCATTCGTGCTATTTTATTTGACTAATATATTTTTTATTAATTCTTTAATCTTCATCTATTTATGTGTCTTTTAATTATAAAATAATTAATATTAAGAATAAAATTTAAAAATAATTAATTTTTTTATCATTTGAATTAATAAATATTTTTAAAATAAATATTTTTAATATACATAAATTTAAAAAAAAAACTCAAGCTACAAATTTAAATTTTCTCGAACTTAAAAAACATAAGTGAGACTCACATAGAAAACATGGAATATGTAAGTGACGTATATCAACGACTCTGGGAAGATGTCTGCTAAAATTTTATTTTTTTTAATTTTGTGTTTTACATTTATATTAAAATTTAATTAATTCAAATTTATGCGTTATGAATTTATTCGGAGGAAATATTTTTTATTGAGAAATTTTTTCATCCTTAAAGACTTAATTTAAAAAAATTAAAAAAATAATTACATTCTTTGATGATAAAATATTCATTAATATTAGGTAAAGGTGTTGGAATTTGAAAAGAATACAAATTGATAATGTTTTATATGGTTGTTCCACATGTCAAATATGTTATGTGCCACTGCCAAACCCACAACAGCCAGTCAGAGGAGCCCTTGTTGACTTCAATCAGTCCAAATAGGCTGCTATAACTACAACATAATTAGCATTTCAACTAACTAAACAAATGATTTCATGTATTCATATCTTTTACATAATAATTGTTTTATATTTAATTCTTGCAATTATTTAAGTTTTCCGCTAGCCAAGATTAACTTGTACAGAATTTATTTTTTATAAATTATAATCATGTAGCCGTACGCAACAAAGTTTAATTTATAATTTGAATATGCTTTAGTGTCATGGTTTTTTTAGGTCAAATGATATGTGTTTTGATTAATATTTTAATATTATTATTTTACTATATTGATATGAAAAAAATTGCAGTACTGTAACTTTTGAATATCTAAATTTTTATTTTCAAAATATCGAATTAATATAATCTAATTTAACTTTAAAAATGAGTTAAATTGATTCTTGAAAAATCGAAATATGACAATTAAAAAGAAATGAAAGGAGTATAAAAGTCCCACTTGAAGAATCTCCACTAACTTAAGTAAATTTGACAGATAAATATATGTGAGTCATATATTTAGGAATTGTTTGATGTACGATAAGATGAAATATCACCCTACTAAATTTGAGGAAAAATATATATATTTAATTGATTAACGATATAAATGTATCCCATCAACAACAACATACCCAGTGAAATCCCACAAGTGGGGTCTGAGGAGGGTAGAATGTACGCAGACCTTACCACTATCTCATAGAAGTAGAGAGACTGTTTCCTGGGAACCCTCATCGCAAAACCCATAAGCAGAAAGAACTAGATATGACAAAAAGAAAAGGAAAGAGAACACAAAGCGTGACTAGTAATGAATAGCACATGGCAATATGTAAATAAGATACAACTAACACATATAGGACAGATAATGAGAACACAGAAAAAGAAAACACGTTCTCCACCCAACCTATGCATCCACCTAACTCTGCCAATTAGTCTCGTCCAAACTATCGCAGTCTCGCTTCCCTCATCTTATCAGCCACCTCTAGCTTCTCCTTAATGGTCTCATTCCTGACCTTGTCACTCCTGGTATGACCACACATCCATCGCAACATCTCATCTCTGCGACATGCATCTTCTGGACATGTGCCTTTTTGATTGGCGAACATTCTACCCCATATAGCAAAGATGGTCTAACCACCAATCTGTAGAACTTACCTTTGAGTTTAGGTGGTATCTTTTTATCACACAGTACTCAAGAAGCAAGCCTCTATTTAGTCCATGCCGCACTCCAAGTATTCAGTTTTGGTCCTGCTCAATTTGAATCCTTTAGGCTTCAAGGCGTGTCTCCAGGCCTCCAATCTATCATTAACTTTAGTTTGAGTCTCGTCAATCAGTACTATATCATCCGCAAATAACATACACCATCATAAGAATAAAACTTAATATTCCATCTCATCTTATCTAATTTGAAATTATTTATCCCATTTCATGTATATCTTTTTAGATTATCTTAATACGTATGAATAAAATAAATTTCTTTTGACTTATACAAGTACAGAGGAAAAAAGGTGTAAATAACACCACAACTTATTAATGGTACAGTTATATTAACACAAGTAATACTACTTGAGTGGAGAAAAATCAAAAAGTCCCAAGTCAAACAAATGAAAGGATATTTTGCAACAAATAAAAAGCAATTAGTGGTTAAAAAAAGTTATACCTCATAATTGCCATAAAATATAGCATAAAAAAACATTTCTTTCTGATTGCACAAACATTTTCACCTAGGAACTTCCAAAAAAAGTAGCAAGAAAAAGGTTCGTTTAAAGGTCCCAACTCCCAAGTGAAAAACACAAGAGGATGATTCAACGGAACAAATTATTTCTTCCGTTCTTTAAACGAATAATTTATTTTTTATTTAATTTATTTAAAAAAGAATAACTTATTTTTTTAAAAAAAAAATTAATTTTATTTTTTCATCTGACATGTTTAAGATCACAAAATTAAAATTCATTTTGATATATTTAACATAACTTTAATTTAAGACCACAATATTAAAAATCATCTTTATTAATAAATAATTGAATATCCCTTTGATTACCTACAAGTCTATTTTTATTTTTTATTAGCTACAATTTGACCATGGTAAAATAACTTCTTTTTTTTATTTTTGTAATAAGTAACAATTAAATAGTGTCGATGTAATATATCAATGTTGTACAAATAGTGTATAAATAATGTATGGATATTGTATAAATGATGTATCAAATGCATAGATAATATATAAATAATCATGTAATGTATCGATATTTGATAAATAATTATGCAGTGTATATATAATATATCAATATTGTAAAAATAATTATATAGTATATATGTAATGTATTGATATTATATAAATCATATATCAATATTATACAATGGTATGTAGACATGTATATATAATTATGTAGTGCATATATAATATATTGATTTTGAATAAATGTATGTAATCATGTATCAAATTATCTAAACAATTATGTAATATATCTATATTTATCTGACTATAACACATTCTCACTTTAACAAATTAAAAAAATAAACAAAAAAATAATAAAATAATATAAATATTTATTTTTTCACAAACAAGTGAAATAATTAGAAAATAAAATAATAAAAAAGGAGCAACAAAAACAAGTGTAAGAACTTTCTAATTTTTTGTTAATTTGCAGTTGTCAATGTTTAATTTCTTTAAAATTTGAGAAATCAAGTTATCTTTTGTGATTAGTTTTTTAGAAAAAATATTCTCATAATGTTAAATGCAAATCGAAAATATTCTAATGCTTTGCAAAAGTGCGACAAACTTAACTCTTAACAACAATGGCAACAAAAGGGGATAACTCCAAAAAGTGAAAGCCACAGGCAAATCAGCTTCCAAGAAACTGAAATCATCAATCGAAAATAAATTGCCAAAGTAGTTGGGAGATAAGAAGCAACAACCTAAGCCTCAGGCCCAGTTGACTCCAAGTGAGACCGTCGTTCACAGATAAACGTATGCCAATATTTCAATTTTGGGCTACATTAAACCCACACTTTATTAATATTTAAAGTTAATTAACTAATTAAAAGGCGAGTTTGCATCACACACTTATAAAAAAATCTTGGGTTGATGAGAAAGTGAATCAAAATAATCGCTTTACAAAAGTATTTAAGCTAATAGGACGTCCGCATAATTAAAGTGTCTTTTTTAAAATTTGAGACAACTTAAGTGTTACGTTATGTCTTTTTTCTTTTACAAAATAAATCAATTACTTATATATTTCTCAGACATTCCTATTCTAAATTCAAACTCTTTATATATACTAATTCTTTTGATCCTTACTATTCTGAATGAATACCAGACATATGTTTTGAATGTTGATTAATTTTTTTGAGGAAATTTTGGAGCATCTTTAAATTTCACTCGAATTATTAGTTTATTATTGACAGTTCTAAAAACATTCCTCAATTTGATTGATTGAACTTAAATACAGTTCCAATCTTATAACACGAATAAAATATATTTTAAATTCTCACGAAAATTTAGAAATATTTTGAACACTTTTTTCAAATTTTTATTAAAATTCTCATGTTCTTACTAAATTTTAGATTACTTTACTATATTATGTAATAAATTAGAAGTGTATTTATATTTAATTGATCAATAATTTGAGTAATTTGTTTCCTCTCTAGGGTGCCGGCTTTCTGAAATTTTCCCGGGCGAAAATGGACACATCAATATGAGTGGAGAGTGGAGAAACCGTAACTTCATCTTGCTTCTCCATTGACAAAGCTCTTTTCTCCATAATAGCAGGTTAGTCATCTCTGTTCATTCTAATAAACCTCCATCTCGTTTCTTTATACAATCTTCTATCAACTTTCTGCTGTCTGTTTTCCTAGGGTTCTACACTTAAAAGAGGGGTAAATTTGGGTTGTAGTGATTCTTTTTCCCATGGGAATAACAACGCCGTTGATAAATTTACGTTAGTCTTAAGTCATCATTTGGATTTTGATTAGCACTTGAACTCTCACAAGCTTGTTTACTTTTATTACAAGTGTAACAAAAAAAAAAAGAAAAGGAGAAAGCAAAAGTGACTTCTTCGGTTTCTAAGTTGTGTTTGTACAGTTGAGTTAACCCCTTCTGATTACAATTCAATCTTTTTTAAGTTTTAACTCATATTAGCAAATAATTGCATAATCTGGTGGTCAATGCAGTGGGTTGAGCTATATGAGGTCTCGGGTTTAATCTCCAGTAGAGATAAAGCATTAGGTGATTTCTTGTCATCTGTTCTAGCATTGGCAGACGTAGTCATGTCGTATCTATTGTCGGTGGTTGGCTAAGACTCCACGATAATAAAAAAATATTATCAAATAATTCCGCCATGGCAACCTTTGCAAAATGATAGTTGGTATCAAGATGTATAAAGAAGAGTTGTGGTAGGCTGATAAGATGTTGGCCTAACTCAAATCTAAAAACTAGCTCGCCCAGGACCATCTAGCCTTGTCTTACCCATGTAGGACTCTTAACAACCTTGTGGCCCAACATCGAAAGTAATGAATTGGGATGAATTTGGCTCTAATACCATAATTTTAAAAAATAAATTTTGGACCTAACTCAATCCCAAAAGGTAGCTCATGAGGGAAAGATTGCCCATGACCAAATAAGGAGACTGAGAAGCCTTTGTCCCACTGATATGAGACTCCACAACATAGGTTGAATAATTTACCAAAAATGAATCCTTTAAATGGAAGGATACATGGGATTCATTAGGCATAACTATTTGATATAATTGAAATGAGCTTATATAATTTAGGTGTAGCTTTGGAAAATGGTGATTGCTGGTGTTTAAATTGAGTAACAAGATTCGGAATGAGGTTATCCAAGAGAGAGTGGAAGTGGCCTCTGTGGCAGACAAGATGAGAGAAGTGAGACAAATGGTTTGGGCATGTGCAGAAAAGACGTGTCGATGCTCTAATTAGGAGGTATGAGAGGTTGGGGTTTGGGGATTTGCTAAGGGTAAGGGTAGAGCAAAAAACTATTGCGGAGAGGTGATTAGATAGAATATGACGTAGCTTCATGTTATGGAGGATATGGCCTTAGATAGAAAAGAGTGGAGGTCGTGTGTTAGACTAGAAGGTTAGTAGTGGTAGAATGTTATCTTGCCTTGTGACGGTTCAAGATTTGTCATAGGACTAATTGTGTCATTATAATTGTGTTGTTATTGCTTTTTGATTTTCTCATTACTTTGCTACTGATTTGTTTTTCTTGTAGAATTTACATTGCTCTTTGTTTTAGCCACCATGCTATATTTGTTTTTTTTTTCCTTTTACATGGTGCTGATGCATTTGAGTTGGGGGTCTTTCAGAAATGGTCTCTCCACTGAGTATGTTGTTGTTGTTTACGCAACTTGACTCTTGACAAAATTAGACTGTGTTCAATAATTTTTGAGGGATAGAGTAAACTGTAGAAGGAACTGATACAGGATGGTAAGCCACCCCTTTCAGACTGATTTGCAGTACAATCTTTAACTTAATAAATCATACAAAAGTACTGTTTTATCCAGGAACTGATTTTGTTTTACATGAACTCTTCATCTTCTTAGACTACTCACCTAAAAATGGTTGAATACAAGTAATGGTACTTCATATAGATTTTTTTTTTCAAAATACACTTAAAAATTGACTGTGTCCATGTCAAATCCATTTGGATTCTGATACTCATATCATGCCACATTTCATGCAATATATTTGATCTTTGGGTAAAATCTGACAGCAAAACTGTCTGAAATAGAAGAAAGTTGAAGGAAAGAACTTCCAATTTGAGCAAATTTTGATACTGTACCTATATATGAAATGTGACATCTTATATGCTTCAACCTTCTAATTTGATTTGTCTCAAGTGCAGTTTATGAACTTGAAATGACCAACGCAAAGCGGAAATCACTCCATGACTTTTTTCCTGGATCTGGTATTCTTCTTCTCTTTACTCAATTTACTTCTATTCCACTGTCATATTCCCACTCTCATAATGTGAGTGCTACACATTAACGTGTCATTTGGTGCTAGTTATGTGAATAAATCCAAAACACTATTTTGGTGTGAATAAAACTGAAGTGATTATTAATTTTCAAAAGGAAAAAAACCTTGAAGTGATTAGTACTCACTGAAAAGTCTAGGAGTTATTATATGGTGAATGGTAATACATGGAATAGAATGTAGGGATTACTTACTTTTAGTTCATTTTGTCTTTTAATACTTTATTAAGTACATTTTTGTCTTTAAATACTTTATCTTTCTACTGCGAACACAAGTTTATTTTCACATTCTATTTTGTATAATTAATGCATCATATCCTGCATAACTTAATGGAATTATTATTCAATATCCGTCTGCCATTACATTAGTTATGCCACAGATGTTTTTCTCTTATACTGCCAACCAAAAGCTGCATAATTTATTCAGAGATTAATTTTCTAAACTTCCACCAAAATACTATCATCTTATACGGAACATTATGATTGCATTATTTTTCATTATCTCTCCAACCAATAGCCTGTAAGGTAGTTCGTTATTTCGTTTTCCAGATGTATCAAGGAAGGGGAAAGGTCATGAATGTGGACCAAGTAATGCAAATCTCAGGGACGAGAGCAGTAATAATCTTGGGAAGGAGCATGCTATCTATGAAGAAACAGCTTATCGTGCTATGGCGAAGTTTTTCTGTCAGTCCGGTACATCTCCAAAGTCAGTAGAAGACATGTACTTCAAACATTTAATTTTTTGTTTGAATCCTAAATTTCGTCCTTCATCTGCCATTCTTTCACGATATTGCTTGAAATTGTATGAGGAAGAGAAAGCTAGAGTTAAAGAAATTTTGAGAAGCTTGAATGGACGAGTTGAGAGGCTAAATTATAACAAATTCAATGCCTTTGGCTACTTGTCTACCTCAGATTTGGGGGATCTTTTTCTGATTTCATTTGCTTAAAAGTTCATTTCATTGGCGAAGACTGGAAGCTTAGAAGTTGGGTTGTTAGTTTTAGGTCTCTTGATGCGTATGATTATGTTGGGAGACGATTCAGTGTCTTTCAGATTTTGGTATTGAAGATAAAATATGTGCTGTCACTGTGCATAGCTATCTGGACTTTGATGAGATTGTTGATGTCATTAAAAGTAAACTCCTTGAAAAGAAAAGACTCTAGCTAGATGGACAATTTTTTGTATACCTTGTTGTGCAGACATTTTTAATTCAATGGTGAAAAAAGCATTTGCCGTGATAGAGGATATAATCAGTGACATTCGTCTCATAGTATGTTGGGGCAAATCACTACCTGTGTGGAATGAGACATTTCATAAACTACAGGAAGCATTGGAGTTAGAGGCTAAAGGTGAATACTTGAAAGAAGATGATTATAAGGATTATGATATACCTTCTCACCAAGAGTGGGAGAAAGTTAAGGGAGTCTGTAAACTTGTACAACATGTCTATACTGCAGCAGAAGTGTTATTTATGGAAAAAAGACCCAGTGCAGGCCTCTATTTTCACAATCTTAATAAGCTTCGATTTAATCTGATGAAAGATTCCGTGAGTTCAGATGAGTTTGCTAGAAATTTAGTCAATATTATGCTGAAAAAGTTTAGCAAGTATTGGACGGATATGTATTTGGGATTGGCTCTAGCTACTATTGTGGATCCACGTTACAAAGTGAAGTACTTAGAGTTCTGTTTCTTGAAGTATGAAGGTAATCATCATTCAGCGCTATCATCTATTTTGGAGGCCATCCAAAGGCTTCTCGATGACTATGTGGTGCACAGGTCCTCGATGGAGTATCCTTTGAGTGATTCAGGTTCTGATGATTCTGATATTGGTGAAGATCTCGCTTCTGATGAAACTCTTGATGATCCTAGTTTTGGATTTGACTGTTTGGATGAGTTTAGCAATTTCATCCAAACAACTAGTCAGCCACCAAAGTCAGAACTTGATTGCTATCTGGAAGAACCTATTGTGCCATGGACCAAGAACTTTGATGTGTTGAGTTGGTGGAAAGCTGCAAGTCCGCGATATCCTGTCCTATCAAAGTTAGCTCATGATCTTTTGTCAACACAATTGTCTCTTGTTACAGGCTATGGTGCTTATTACACTGATTTACGTCCACCTGATAGAGATATGACATCCGTGGAGTCAGATTTAGCGAATGCCTTGATGTCTACTAAAAGCTGGTTTGATGAACAGCGTCGCAATGCGGTAATCACTGATACTTCTGTTCTGCGACATTCATTTATTTCATTATTTAATTCTTGTTAATTGAGTGCTGGAAGTTGAACAAACAACTTAATTATAAAGTTGATATATCGAACCTATTCTCTTTTATCCTACACGGAGACTTCTAGCTCACTTTAATGTGGGTTTTCTTCTTTAAGCTGTTGTCCAAGTGAGTGGATTGAGGTTAGAACTTTCTGTAGATACTAGTAGGACCATTGTGGTATATATCATATAATTTGTTGATGAAAAAGAACGAAACCATTTTCTCAAATTGCAACAAGCAATAGATAAAAGAGAAATGTGAATAGCTTAGCACTTCTTGGTACACATGTCGAAGATCCAACTTGGTTCTTGTTATTGTACAGGAAAAGGGGTTGGTGATCAATGTGAATCCCTTTGAGTGTCTCTCTCTCTTTCTTCAGAATTGACTGATGATGTTCATCTTGTTATTGAACTAGTAATGCACTTTGTCATTGTGAACTCAGATCTCTCGTCTGCTTCTTTTTCGACACAAAAAGGGAAAAACAGATGTTGATAACCATGCCCAATGAGCTCCACACCTGCTTGTGGTCAACAGTCCCAGTCCCTTGTGGGGAAAATTAACTCCAAAGCAAAATGGATGAGCAAAAGACAAGAAGTATGATTGAATAAAAGTCGAGACGAGCCAGAGAATTAGATCCGAATGTTCATATCAATTATGTGTCAAGGTCCTCTCTGTGTTTTTTGTAGTTATAGAGTAGTTGCTTTTGGTAGGTCTAACAATTTTTTACAGTTGGATTAATGGGTTGACCCTTTATGGAGACAATGGGTGTATAGGGTAAAGTCATGACCCAAAACCAGGGACGAGATGACACCTATCACCCTACTGATAGGTAACTGAAAGCAGTTGAGAGAATTTGAGAGAGGCAGGTGCAGAGAAGAAGAAGAAGAAGATTGAAAGGGGAAAATGTATTTCTTATTTCTATACAGTGTACATTTGTATACTTATACATATATTAAATGAAGGCCCACTATAGTTGCTATGTGTCTTATCATACACAATTCCTTCTAACATATTAACTAACTAATATTCATTAACTACATTACAACTAACTGCTAACTACCATTAACTACTTCCAATATCCCCCCTCAAGTTGGATGTGTTGAAAACATTCAACAATCCAAGCTTGCTCAATAGAAAATCGTGCTGTGACCTTCCTAACGCCTTGGTGAGAAGGTCTGCTTGCTGTCCTTTGGTGCTGATATAAACTGTTCTGATGAGTCCTTGTTGTATCTTCTCCCTAATGAAGTGGCAATCAATTTTGATGTGTTTCGTACGTTCGTGGAATACGGGGTTGGCAGCAATTTGCAGAGCTGACTTATTATCGCAGTGAATCAGTGTTGGCTCCATCAGTGTGACACCCAACTCCTTGAATAGCTTTGCAACCCACACAACCTCTGCTGTCAAAGATGCAAGGCTCCTGTACTCTGCCTCTGTGGAGCTTCTTGAGACTGTGTTTTGCTTCTTGGACTTCCAAGAGATAGGAGAATCACCAAACTTAAGAATGAAGCCTGTCACTGACCTTCTCGTGCTTGGGCATGCAACCCAGTCCGCATCACAGTAACCAATGAGTTAGAATGTCTGACTTGATCTCATGAGTAACCCTTTGCCAGGTTCCAACTTTATGTACCTGATTACCCTTAAAGCTGCCTTCCAATGTGTCATCTTGGGTTTTTGCATAAATTGACTCAACAATTGCACTGCAAAACTTATATCTGGCCTGGTAATTGTGAGATAAAGCAGCTTGCCTACCAGTCTCTGATATCTTGGCACATCCTCATACAGACTGTCTGATTCTGATTCTATCTCAGCACTTGTCAACTTCTGTGTGCAGTCTAAGGGTGTCATGTAAGGCTTGGTTGTCCCCAAACCTGCCTCTGCTATCAATTCAAGTGAGTATTTCCTTTGGTTCATCACAATCCCCTCACTGGACCTCATGAATTCAATGCCCAAGAAATACTTGAGCTCCCCCAAGTCCTTGATCTTGAAGTGGCTGTGTAGAGTGTGCTTGGTTTCTTCAATTAGTGCTGCATCATTTCCTGTGATCAGAAGATCATCTACATACACCAATACTATCACCATTTTGTCCCCCTGCTTCTTTGTGAACAAAGAGTAGTCCAAATGACTTTGTGAATATCCTGAGCCTAGGAGTGCCTCAGTCAGCTTAGCATTCCACTGTCTAGAGGCTTGTTTAAGTCCATAAAGTGACTTGACTAGCTTGCAGACAAGGTTTTTACTTTTCTCAGCCCCATAGAATCCTTTTGGTAACTCCATGTAGACTTCCTCAACCAAGTCTCCTTGTAGAAATGCATTGAAAACATCCATTTGGAAGATATTCCATGTTGACTATAGGAGAAAAGGTTTCTTGATAGTCAATGCCCTCAGCCTGACTGTACCCCTTTGCTACCAGCCTAGCCTTGAACCTGTCAACTTGTCCATCAGCCTTATATTTGNGAGGTAGTTCAACTATTTCCCATGTTCCATTCTCCTCCAGTGCTTGAACCTTGTGTTGCATAGCAAAGACCCACTTTTTATCCTTGACTGCCTGCTCAAAGTTTTTGGGTTCAACATCTGCAGATAACATAGATAAGTAGGCTTTGTATTTAGGAGATAGGTTGTGATATGACACATAATGACTTTGAGGGTAGCAATATGACTTGGATGCTTGTGACACATAATCCTTCATCCAGATAGGAGGATGAGAGATCCTAGTGGATTTCCTGACTGAAGTCTCTCCTTCAATCTCCACATTGCCAGGCTGAGCCTCAACTTTATTAAAAAATTCAGTACCATTGTCACTCCTTATCATCTTCACATTACTACCAAACTGAGTTTTCACCATTGCTAAGAAAGATTTTAATATTGAAAACACATCACTTTTCAGCTTCAATAGGTACAACCAGCATATTCTCGAATTG
>DF359005.1:11276-25016 GCA_000787875.1 Solanum virginianum | reverse complement strand
AATGTCACTTGGCTGGGAACCTGCACAACAGAGGGGTAGAAAGAAGCAAGGGTGAGGACGGAAATTCACATCTACTTGGTACCATTGTCGATTGGCCTTATTACAAATCAATGGTGAGGGTCGGTCCTATACTACTATGTTCGATACTAAATCACATAATGAAATACAAACCCAGACTAGCAACTAATCTCAACAACAGTACATATCAGATCTAGATAATTCAAAATGATAATCAAATCAAAGGGTAATAAAGCACTTTTATAACCACTCAATCCCTTGTTACACCAGATCTACACAATAAGAGAAATTGAATGATGTATGAATATGATGCATATGCCTCTCTGCCTGGCTAGAAACCAATATACACTGGCTTTCGTAGTGTGGATAGTCAAGACCCATGGGTGACATGTGAGGTCCATATATTCACCCCTGTACCAGAAAATCCTATACTGGGACATGCCCTAGGTGAAAACATCTTGTATCAAACAACCCATGCGAAAAATTCCCTGGGTGAAAACATCGTATAGAGGAAGATATACTGGATTATGTTTACCTCGATTTGTCCTTTCACTTTCTCAATGTCCATGTGCATGAGATGTGATGTCAGTAGGGATGGCAAAATTAAGCCCAACCTGTTGAAGTTTGGGCGGGTTAATAACCCCTCCCCCCCAACCCGAGTTAATTCGATAGAGATCTTGTTAAAATATTTTCAAAACATTTTTTTTCAATTTGATATGTTTTATGTAGCCATAATAAAGAAAAATATAATTTAATTATATACTAAAATATTGAAAAAAAAATAAATAAAATAAGTAAAACTTAGTAAAAATTGGATCGGGTTGGGTCTTGACCTGCTCTATAACCTGTTACTCAACCCGTTTTAACCCAACCCATTTTGACCCAAGCATTGGTGTCTTGACCCATTATAACCCGTTTAAATTTGACCCAATCCAACCAATTGCCACCCCTAGATGTCAAACACAATAAATCCTATATCAGATTCAATCTTCAGCATAGACAATCATAAACAAGTCGAGGATAACCAACAATGAAAGTAGGACAGTGAAAGAATAATCAAATAAACATTTTATATGCAACCTTTCAATGCCAATCATTTGATGATTATAAGTGAGAAACACAAGTGTTTCACCAATTCTACAGCTAGAAATCAAGCTCACAGTGTCAACCAATTAAAAAGAAAGTCTTACCCATATTATGGCACCGCTGCTTCCATAAATGTTTGTCATCTCTTTTATACGGGACTCCCAACACCCATTGCCCTTTTATGTAGTCAACAATACACTAACACTTGTAAAAGATTCAAAAAAGTCTCAACCTGCCTTAAACAAAGCCCGAAATTCAAATTATGGCCTTGTCCTTCCTCAATGCAATCTAGATAAGCAAATCAGTCAACGACACCCAGATCACTATAATTTTATTTTGGACCCAAAAAGTCAACCCTGAGTCCCCAAGGGCAAAACAGGAATTCTTTTGAAAACAAGATTACCCATAAGGTAAGGAACTCAAATCTAAAATTTCATCATTCGACCTTTAAATCATTAAAATATGATTTCACGCCTCAAGATCCAAAGCCTCCATTTTTCCCAATTTAAAACACTGATCTAAAGATGAAATTGATAATAAATTCTTGTGGAATGATTTAGAATCATACTCGACGAAGAAATCTTGAAAATTCTCTTTTCAATCGTCCCTAGGTGACTTTATTCTGCACAAACGTGATGGGTCCCTCGCGATCACAAGGCTGACCCATTGTGATTGTGACACCCGCTTTTGAACCACTTGACCCTTCATGAATGCGATGAGAGGCTCGCCAATGCAAAGAAGGATTTTGCATGCACCATATTTTAGCAAAATCAGCAAAGGCCAAATCCTCCAACAGCTGAATGATCCTCAGGATTTGTTCTGAACCCCTTAAAAACAAACCAAACATCTAACTTGACTAAAAATCACATTACCTGTTGGAATCATCAAATCACCAATCCAAGGTTGTTTCTGAATTTCCAAAATTCCAGAATGCAATGGGACCGAACCACCAAGCCAACCAACTCAAAAATTGACTTTCGTACCTAACAAAACTGTAGGAGTTCCATTCCAAGCTTGTTTCTTCAAATGTTAAATTTGGTCAAACTTTTCAACTTTCCATTCTTCCTAACTAGAAAACTCTTTTAGAACCCATTCAATCGCCTTGGGAACCACACTACCCATCCCTCTCAGACCCTAAGTCCGGACCTGATTTACGGGAAGAGCTAAAATAGGGAAAAAACATGCGAGCATTAATTTTGTGTATTAGTAGTTGCTTGGTACACTTTTTTGGGTGATGTATAATTAATGCAAGCATTAGTTATAAACTTTATTGTGTATTGAGGATTGTATTGCTAATACATGGGAATCCATCGTATTAGTAATGCAATGTGATTTAATGCATGCATTAGCATGTCAAACACTCAATTCTCCCTCAAAATCTCTTTTTACATTTTTTTCACCATATCTGTGGAGGCTATTCTTTGTGTAACTATTTAAAAATAATGATGCAATGCGTTCTATTTCTAATACACCAAACCAAACAATGCATAAAAATCTCTCTATATAATTAGTGCAAGCATAACTAGTACAAGCATTATTAATATACTCTCTTTAGTATTATTATACACCCTTCCAAACGACCCGTAATAATTGACGTCAATGAGACTTGTAATGGCAAAAACAATGTTGGTACGTCTGTGGTGTGCATGCAAGGGTCTTTGAAATGGTGGTTTAGGATGTTGTTCGTGTTCATGTTCCTTGTGCTAGACAGGGTCAGGATGGTCGCTTGAACGTGAGCTTCAATCTTCCCAGTTGGCTCATGTTCTTTTCCATACCTCGGCCAGATTTGGTAACCCATATATCAAGTTATGGAACTACATCTCGTAATATTCTTTCTTGTTAGTAGGCCGAATTAAGTGCCAAACTTGTCGGGTTTGAAGGTTTGAAGTTGTACATATTTTGGTTATTTGAACTGGTCAAGGATGTGTGTTAACCCCTTTCTGTCTTCCTCTCATTCAGGCTTAGTGGCTTACAGTTTAGTTTTAAGCTGCATCAATCATCCTTTCATTTGATACAGAAAATAAGCAAATCTAAATTTACATAGCCATAGTTAATATGTACTAAGTTTGAGGATGCTGACTAACTTTACTTATTAGGTGACTGGAAGTGCGTGAAAGAGCTCTTCGGCTAGAGGCCGAAAATATCCAATAAGTTATACAGAGTGGGGTGGCCTTGCCAACTTTATCGTTGAGCTGCTGGCTGCACATGCCATCACCTAAGAACAGCCAAAGAGACAATAATTCATTGGCTAAAATAGAGACTTAAAAGTGAAAAAGTTCTTAATAGTTGTTCAGTAGATAATCTGGCTATCATGTTACACAAATTGCTGAGTTAGCATGTGGGTGTGGACGAGTGAGTGTCAAGCGTGGGTGATGCCCTTCTGCCTTACTGCTTCACATCGAAGGCAGAAGTTGATTGCATGTTGCAGGGGTAACCGGAGTTGGATGCTCCTTTTTGCCAGCTAGTTGTTTACAACATTTATTCACACTTGAGGAGGAAGAAGAGGATTTTTGTGACAAGTGAGGAGGGACGGCTATCCACCTGTGGTACTTAGATTTGTTCCATCATTTCAGAAATCTCTTCCGTGTATATTCTTAGCCCAGTAGAGAGTATACAAATATTGTGAATGACAAGTTATCAAACTCGGTGTTGGTTGTAGACGGAGAGATCTACAATAGAGCATGGTTTTTGCTGAATAAGTAACTGAACTGGTTCCATACCTAGCCATTTCTTGTTCAGTTGATACAACATATAGCCTTAGATGGTTCAGAAACCTATTGAGGATTTGGAGTTGAGTCGGCAATGGCAAACTTTATCCTCAAAGACTAGTGTGGTTAGAGCAGAGAGTATTGTGATTTGTGTTTGGTGTTTATGGAGATCTGTTGGGAATCTGTTTGTTTTTCTGGCATGTAAATTTTCATGCTGAAGGATTCACTTTCTGCTTTACCTTTTCTTCTCCAGATGAGAATGTTTAATATCCAAAATTAAGCGCAGGTCAACTATAAATATTTAACATCCAAAATTAAAGCACAAAAACGTCCTCTTCCTTTTGCATTGGAAAAGAAGTCATGATGCTCAATAGTTCCTTACAACATCACATGAGGTGGTTTGTTGGGAATCCTTTTTATCTGCTGAATTTAACCTTCTATTTTTCTGCTTTCATCAAGAACCACGAGACATTTTATAATTACCCGAAAACTGAGCATGGGCCATATTTAGTATTTCGTTATTATAGTGTCACAAAGCGTCCATCTCCTAGTCCTGATGTGCATTTTCTTTTCCCACCACCAGCATCATAACGTTTAAACTTGTATTCAATTATCATAGCATCATTCTTCTAATTGTTGCACAATCTGCTGGTTGATAGTTATAACTGAAAGTCTGGAATTTGGAATATGTGCCAAGGAAAGCCTTGACTTACAACTCCATGTTTGCTTCACCCTCATTTAGATCCCGTTCACATCTCTTTTTTTCCATTTGCAATTTCACTGTCATGAATGTTGTTCTGACTTGTCATGCAGATGAAAGCTGAGGTGCGGAATGATTGATTTTGAGAGTAGCTTTTTGCTGTAAGTTAGAGATTCTAAGAATCACCATCTAATGGGATGTGCATATACATATATAGAAGTCTACTGTGATCCTGCCAGTTCTTAGCTTATTACTGTAGCTACTAATACTTTTCATCAAATGTTGAGGGTAGTGAATAGTATGAACTTATGTTCCTCTGGTTAATGTTGTTTTTATCTTAAAATTTTCATGACTAAAAGCTGCTCACTCACTAGCTTTTTTGATTTACCCGAGCTGTTTATGCAGTTGCTGTTTGTTGAAACAAGCATCGAGTTGAGTTGGTCCATTTTGCACGCAAGGATTATCATGCACGAGGGTATGGGTAGTATAAAATTTTGTGATAAATATTAGACATGAATTCATAATCTTAAATTAATAATGAATTTAATGCTAAAAAACTTGTAAGGTTGAATTCATAGAGTTTAAATCTTTAATCCCCTGCCAAGCTTATAACTAAGGAGATGATACTAATTACGGATTACTAAATTACTGCATCTCTCATCACCAGGTGCTTTTTTCATCGTAATAAATTTGATCTATACTGTTTGATTTAAATTAGATAAAGCTTTTGACATCCTCTTCCAAAGGTGATATTTTATTCGAACCAATTGTAACTATAAATTATATTAAAAACAAATTATAGACAACTAGAAATGTACGAGTAACAAAAGAGTAAATAAAAGCACAATTTCGTCATTTATATGATGTAATGCTACCAAACGTAGTATATGGCACAACTAAAATTGTATAATTAGATACAAGATCTAACAGCATCGTTTAGCAGGCGAAAAAGATAAATCTAAATAATTGAAAATTACGCGCAAAATCTGTTGGTCAAAAATTTACACCCTGCAAGCAAAACTGGCAGTGGCACATGTACAACAGAAAGCGAGTAACTTCTCATATTGCTCTCAAAGGTCCCCCTTCTCCTTGCCCAACATCTCACAAGGTTCTGATTAAATCAAAATCTTCACAGCTGCTGCAATATCATGCAGCTCCTCCATAGAAACCTTTTCCCACACTCCATCAATCATCAAGTGGCCTTTTGAACCTTCCAAAGGCACGCCGTTATGGCCATTTTCAACCTCCACATTCTCCGTACACTGACTATCAGCAGGCTCCTCTGTCTTCCTCATTTTCTTCATATTAGAATCGTCCAGGCATTCAATAGCAGAAGCAGCATCCCGCTTGCATCCACATTTATTGGTTTCTGGGGTTTCATTGTCTGATGACTTTGCAACTTCTGTGGAATCATCAACAAAATCAAGAACTGGAAGACGACCAGTAGAACCAAATGCATGAGGCAGCATACCAATGGGGCATGGTTTCCATGTTTTCGTAACTACCCATTGGTTCCCAGTATCTGTTGTATTCATGCTATTGCTCTTTACAACCCGACCCCTAATTAGTTCAAGCTTCTGAGCAGCTTGACGAAGGGAATCTTCTTCTCTGGATAGCAGGAAGCTTTCTGAACTATTGGTGGGAGGATCTGAGTGAATAATCTCTGAATCAAATACACCGAGTGAATAGAGCTTGTTTGATCTAAGTTCCATTTCCCACCGAGAGGTTATGACACTGGTAAGATGCCTATATTTCTCCTTGGTGACAATGATCCATAAAAGAAATGAGTCAAATGATGAGCAGGAAATTAAGCTAAAATCCATTCCACTACATGAAGCAAATGAAAATCGTAAAACTGAGAGAAACATCATAGCAGATATCACACATATACAGATGTGGATTAGAAAAAACAAAGTTAAGGATGAAAGACACGTAACAGAAAAACAGCAGGATCTGTAGGTGCTGAAAATTATAACTGTCTCAAATTAATTAGTTGCTTACTAGAACAGGAATACTTGCTATCTGTGTGTTTCCAGTCTCCTATGGTACTAAGTTATCTTCAACAGAGGCATTCATGATACTCCAACAATACCAAGCACAAGAAATCATCTAAGCGAAGGAAAGCTGTTGTTACATTGAATTTCTTTTGCCAGAATACATCACTTACCACGCTCATGCTTTGTGGCTTCCATGGTCTCAATCTTGTCTAGGGTTGCCCTAAGAAGAGTTGGAAGCAAATCCGGTTCTCTATTTGACAATTTCTTCAGGATTGGTTTCCAGTCATCATATGCATTATGCATGTCAACAGTTTCATGTAGTCTTGGGGCATTCTCCGAGTCCCCTGGCAAATTTGAGGAATCTACTGTCTGTAGCATAAGTTCCAAAAGCGTAGATGCCACTTCTGAAGATGAGGAAGTATATAATCGAAGAATGGACTTCATAGCTCTAGTAATCTGTTTCTTAGAACCTGAGACAAATTGTTCTGGAAAAGCTCAGGACATTCAGCATTCCAGACATGTCGATACTAAAGAATTTTGGAACAGTGTCAAGACAACATATACCCTTCAAAAAGCAAAAATCCAGGATGAACCTCCCTCTTGAATTAAGAAATCATACACGACTTCACAGAAAGTAACTCTACATCTTAATTGCTATGTCAATGTCAGATTTAGACTCCAGACGAATTATTTGAATATAACAGAACAACAGAAATGATGCTAACTTCAACAGTTTATGAAACCTTGGAAAAATCCCAAATGGCGGCAGCTGATGACCGGACAGCCAGGAAATTTGCCGTGCGAGGAAGAACACTTGTGAACCTCAAAGGATACACTAGTTCATCTGGCACTGTCTTTCATTGAACTATCATGCTAATGCTTTTTTTTTAGCAAGTGAACTAACATGCTAATGCTATCGGTGCATAAATTTGACATCATTCCAGGGCTTTAATAGCCACAATAATTTAATGCTCATTTTTCAGTAAATGGTTACAGGCCAAAAATGTGGCTGTAGCAAATAACTGTCAAGTGCCAATACTTTCATGTGCAGAAGATTGTCAAAAGAAGCAAACAAGTCCTAAAGTAAACTTCATAAAGTAGATGCAGCAGCTCTGGAATGAACCCATGGGGTTACAGATCTGAGGCTGAATAGAATTACCAGAAGTTTTAGAATATGGTAGATTCCCAGAAATGAAAGGGAGAAACTTGTTTCTAGCACAAAGTTGCCCAAGTCTAATTCCTGTATAATAGAACAAAAGTTGTTTAAAAAGAATCAGAAAATAGTAAACGTATGATAGAGAAGAGAGCCAGAAAATTCGAGTTATTTATTTTTCCTGAATTGGCTAGAAAAAAAAATAAATCCCAGAAAAAGGTGGTATTGGATGTCATAATGTCAATAAATTTTGTATAGAAAATACTTTGACTCCCTTTCTTTATACTTGTTCTGCAATTATATCCTCTGGTTGTCATGTACTGATAACAGCATCACTCTCTTGAAGGGATGGGGATATTATGAAATGCAGCTTTCTCTTGATAAGCCTGCCATTAAATTACCTTACAATCTATTCTTGAACCTCATACATTTACTTCTGGTGGCTAACATACTGCTAACTTTGATGACTTGATGTAATAGGCATGTTGTTTTTTTTTAAACTTAACACTAATGTACTTCTGGTGGTTGACATTCCTGTCAACTTTCATGACGTGACACTATAGACATGCATTTTGTCACTCAAAATGGTCATTACCAGGGAAACTCTGTGTCCTAGTAGTCAATGAAGTGGGATGAAGATCATGAGGTCTCATGTTCAAATCCCAACAGGGACAAAACACTAGGCGATTTCATGCCCACAGTTGAAGGTCCATGGTTCTCATCCCACTTCATCAATCATCAGCGTCATCATCTGGTTCTGTAACCTATGAGAAAATCAATTCAAACAACTTCAATCGTGTGCAAGAGCGTCCAACAGCTTCTATGACTTCTTATGTACACAATACAGTCACGTCATGATCTAAGTTCCATTTCCCACCGAGAGGTTATGACACTGGTAAGATGCCTATATTTCTCCTTGGGTTATGAAATAATTCACATTTGATGAGGTTTACAAATTTATCATGGAACGTATGATTACTTACCAGTTAGTCTCTATGTTCCATGGAAATATGGTGTATTTGAATCAAGGTGACAGAGGCGCAGTTCAAGGGTAGGTCAACAAAGTAAGAAAATAGAAAGTGCATGGTACTTGGAAAAAGAAACTGACTTCAGGTAATAAATCTATGACCTAGTTTGGTATGATAAAACCCTGTATAGTAGAAGTTTAGGGTATATTTTGCACCACTTTAATTTATCCTGAAGTTGACCATTTTTAGCTTAATTTAATTGATTTCCCTTGGTGCATTTTAATCGCATCTCTCATTCACAAAATACCGAAAAAAGTTCTTTCTTTATTTATTTGCATTTTGCGCATTGGAGTATTAATACATTACTTACTCTTTAGTTAATTAGTCTTTAGCTTAATTAAGTTTTAACAAAATTAGAGGATTAAAAGGGAGTTGGCTGATCTGATTTTTTAAAAAACAAAATTTGGGCCAATTCTTGACCCAAAAGTCAGCAGTACAAAAGAGCTTAACCAGGTCCGAGTCAATCTCAATAAAGAAGTAAAATCCCAGATGTCAGTCTCTTTTACACCAAGGACTGAGATTGAAGAGGCATTTGGGACACGAGTTCATTTCAAATTTTGTTGCAATTAAAAGAAAAGAATGGTAAAAAGTGACGGGTTGCGAATGACTTCAACACCAGCTGTCAAAAGAGATACTTGAAAGAATGAAGTGGGTTTTTAACCCAAATCTAAAGGAAATTAGACGTTAGTTAATTAAAGCAATAATCAACTGTGAAATCAGAAAGCACCGCTACCAATAAACAATTTTCCATGAAAGTATATTTACCAATAATTAAGAGGGACTGATAGAACTTAAACACAATAGATGCTTGTTTGGGCATGGGAAATGATCCATAAATGCCTCAAAGGTACAAGATATAAATCCAACGGTGTTTAAAAGGGGCTCCTGGGGTGAGACTCAAGGCAAACAGTAGTAAAAACGCACAGGGTCGATAGTATCATGTGGCATAAGACCCATCAGTCTGGCATATGCTTAGGTGTTGGGTGAGTTTTTGTTTGCTAAACAAGTACTTGAATTAATACAAAAAACATAAAATTCACCTTGTTATTAAATTTTCAGAAGTTAAAAAACTTAAAAAGCTAAATACTTTTTTATTGTCCACCCTAATTTTTATCCTTTCTCTTCATCAATGTGCAAGCTACAAAGCAAAAGAACTCATTATCCTTCATCACTTGCTATAGTTTGATGCTTCTAATTTTAGGTTTCTTCTTCACGTTTCTTTTTGTACAAGTTAATTTATAAATTTCTACTCAATCTTTTTAAGTGTCTAGTTTATCTTTCGAGATGAGCAGTTTTGTTTTTTTCAGTCTATTGTTGATTTTGATTAACGTTTTAAGATGAAGCAGTTCTATGAATATTTTCACTTATTTTATATTTTCTTGAATTATTTTAATTATATTTCTTTATAGAATTTTATTTTGCTATATTTTCTTTCAAATTTTTTGGGGTTTGCCTGTGTATCATGCTGAAAACATGATATAATTCAGGGGAGTCGAGAGAACTTTTTTCATCTTTCAAGCATTTTACTCAAAATACAAGTAGGGAACAAAGAAAAACCTTGACAAACAAGACATGATCTTCATTATTTTTATTGCTTATTTCGATGGTAAATTTTCCATTACGTCTGATATGGGTCGTAGTGTTAACGGCAATGATTATTTTACTATTACTATTCATTGGATTGATCACGATTGGAACATGCAAAAAAGAATAATTAGATATAAATATATCGAAGAGAATAAAACTGGTTCTTAGATAGCCTCAACTATAGGTTGTATTTTGGATTATGTGATAAAGTAATGAGTTGTACTTTAGACAATGCTTCTAATAATATGAGAGCGGTTGAATATTTAAAACCGAGATTATCTCCAATTGATGACGATGCTTTTCATATTAAATGTTCGACACATATTTATTATTTGGTAGTTATAGATGGTATTTTTAATTTTGGAATTTCTTGTGAAAAAGTTAGAATTGCTTGTAGTTGGATTTTTAAAGCTAAAATAAAATCTAGAATTACCGAATTTAAAAATCGCTGTAAAGAAGATAACCTTGAATATAAAAAAGTTCCCGGAGAAGTTCCTACTAGATGGAATTCTTTGATTGAAATGCTTGAAGTTGCTTATGTGTATAGAGATCCGATACAAAAAGATTTTAATGCTCATAATTCAAATACAGATGTAAGACTTTGTAATGCTGATTGGGAAGAGACAAAAGAACTTGTTGAATTTTTAAGAGCTTTTTCATAGTGCTACGAATGTTGTTTCCGATCAATGTTATCCTACCGGTTCTTCTGTTTTGGTAAATATTTGTGCTATTTCATCTAATTTTGCAAAATATAAAAAGAAATATGAGTTTAAAATAAGTAATTTTTTTTGAGCAAACCCTAAGGCTCAAGTCTATTACCACCAGGCCAACCCCTGAGGGTTCAAAATAAGCAATTATTTTTATGATTGACAAATTCAAAAAATATTATTTTCTTATTCCTCAAATTTATTTGACTGCTAGTTTGTTTAATCCTTATTACAGATTACAAGGTGTTCCAAGAATGGTTGAAAAAATTTATACTAATTTAGAATTGCACCGGATGAAAGTCCTACTCTTGAAGAATGTAAAAATAGTATAATACCTAAAGCTATGCAATTATATGATACATATAGAGCACTAGAAAGACATGCTCCACTTGTTGCACATCCACCTCGTAAACATAGAAAAAATGATTTAGATTATATGATAGATGATTATCCTGGTCTTGAAGAATCTAGTAATAATGATTTTGTTGAATATATAAACCAGGCACGGGAAAAGATTAGGGACGACAATGGAGACCCCCAATTATTGGCGTGGTGGAGGAATCATGGAGAGCAATTTCCAAAACTTGCTAGGGTTGTTCGAGATGTGCTAGCAATTCAAGCGTCATCGGTTGCTTCAGAGCAAACTTTTAGTGTGGCGAGAATTCAAATTGGAGATCATCGATATTTACTTGCAAAGGATAGTTTAGAAATACCAGTGTTGTTTAGGGATTGGATCAACGCAGAAAGAAGGAATTTTGGATTGCCAAAATTATCCGCGCAAGTGGAAGATGAAATTGATGAAATACTCCGAGAACGGTGACGATGGCATGGAAGCAATGGAGGAACGACATGTGCAACTCCCAAAGAATCTATCCCGAGAAATGATAGATAATTTACGCCAACAAATGTTTGTATGTTACAATTATAAATATTAGTACAATATTAGAGACCTAGTTCAAGCAGAACCCTTCCTAGAAGGTGGTTGTAGATTAGGTACTCTTAACTCTTTTTATTAATTGTAATTGTAAAATTTTATTTATTTGAAATTTTGAATAAATATATGATTTTTCTTTTAAATATTAAAAGTCTAAAGTTTTTAGTGTTTTATATCTTTTATAATAATAATAAGTTAGTAAATATAAGAAATAAAATATATAATACAAGTTAATAACTTAACATTAAAAAGTTATAAAAGAAATAATATATATAATACAAATTAATAACTTAACAATAAAAAAAATTAGAAATTTATTAAATTTATGTACTTGTACTTGACTACTTGTGTAAGTCATAAACTTTTATAATTTCTAACTTATTAACTTATAAAAGTTACAACTTAAAAGTTAAAATTTTCAAGTAAAATTTTCAAGTTTAAAAAAAAAATAATAAAAAAAAATATATATATATAAAATATATATAAAGTAAACTTTTTAAAAAAAAAATGGTAACGTTCCAGTTCCAGTACCGGTTCCAACCCGGTAACTCGGGGACATGTCCGAAACCCTCTTAAAAAATGGTTGACCCGGTTCTGGAACTTTAAGGGGACGGAACCAGTTCTTGTTCCGTTACCGGTAAAGTTTGCTCCGGTCCGGTCCGGTGCCACCCTTAACCTCGAGCATATACGGGCCAATTCAGCCTTTTTTACTCTTCAATTGCCCTAACTCGCTCCATCTCAAGTTGGGCTTGCCTAACTCTCTGCTTCACGATCTATTGCTTCCTTCATCAATCCTTCTGGCAAGAGTCTAAGAGGGGGGCGAGTTGATTATGAAACCATGTTCAGCATCAACCGTCCACCTCATCTTTGTCACGGTCATCCACCATGTTGTGAAAATTTGAGAGCATACATCCACCCTAAACCTTAAAGATCCTAAGAGAGATGATAGTGTGGAACTCATACATATATCTTATATATCTTTGACCAGGTATAAAATGACGTTGGTCGAGTTGTCTCGTGACCCTAAGAGGCACGTAAGGTTGGAGACCTTGAAGTCCCATTAAGATGATAAATGGTCAAAAAGAAAACATGTATATCGCCTCATTTGAGGGATACTAATGGTCGTTAAAACATGTATATCGCCTCATTTGAGGGATACTAATGGTCGTTCCAAACAATTTAATCAGCGATTTGTTCGTTAAGGTGTTTTCTCTGGGTTCTACTTGTCCTCTTAAAAGTTATGATCATCGATTCTCTCCTTATGACCCCTAATGTATAATCAATATACAACTTTGAATTCTATAGCGAAAGATGAGGGTGCATATGCTCTATCATTCATATTTGCAACAAAATATTGCATCCCTCCAAATAATCAACACCGTCCATACACATTGTCATGACGCGATAAATATTTGTTAAAACCATTATAGGATGGTGATATTGACAACCTTTTATGACTGCGACCAAGCTAGCTCTTATTTTTCCTCCCATGTCCTGAGATTCTCCTTATATAGCTCCAATCCTTCATTTTGGACATATCTTTTATACAAAAACTTTAAATGGACCCAAACTATTATATCGAGGCAATCCATCTTCATGTGGCTAATATGCATCAATTTCAAAAATCTACCTACTAATGCTATTATGAAGACTGCCAAGATGCCTGATGACGGAGGTGTCTAGAGATGAAAGGTGTCCCATTGGCGTATATCAGGGCGATTAATGATATGTACGATGGAGCCAAGACTCGGGTAAGAACGGTGGGAGGAAACTCAGAGTATTTTCCTATTGAGATGGGACTCCATCAAGGATCTGTGTTGCG